>PVIH01006461.1:0-30094 GCA_004025045.1 Sigmodon hispidus | reverse complement strand
AGTATCTGAAGCCTTAAAAAAAAAAAGTCTGAAAAAAGACCCGAGTATTTTCTGGACTCTGAAGCTGCCAAACTCATAGGCCACTTCCGGCTCTCCGGGCTCTCTGCACAAAGCATCCTTGGTCCCTGAGGACCTCTGACATTCCTGTGTTATGAGCAGGAAGGAGAGAAAGACATTTTTTACTGTGTTCAGATTACTCCGTTCTGGTTGATGAAAATGTGTTTGTGGTGTTACCACAATCCCAGCTGTCCCAGTCAGTGCTCTTGACACGCAGACCCACGTTTCGCCTCCTGAAATTTAAAGCAATGTGTTGCTAAGCAGCCCCCACCGCCATCTCTGACCTCAATTCCTGTCTCTTGCGTGCTACAGGAAGGTGAAAAGGCAAAGTGTGAATAATAGATGCTTAATTTGAGGAGCGTGGGGTCTGCCATTTCGAGAGATGTTAAATGGAAAGCAGCCGGCAGGAGAAAAAGGAGACAGAGCTCTGGGGTGTGCTATGTCCGTCCGGGTGCCATCATTATGATTAATGTGCAGTCGACCTTCATGGCTATTCAAATTCCGGTAAGGCTTGTAGAGTTCTCTGGCAAACATTCCGAGTCAGAGCCTCATTCAGGCAGCCATGTCTACTCTCTGACTTCATATCCAATTCCTTTTCTGGTACCTTGGAAGTTATAAAGCCTAATAATATAAGAGTCCTTGATCTTCACACTTTTCTTTCTTGCCCCAGTCTCCAACTCAAACCCCAGTAACCCAGAGATACTGTTTGCTTCCACCATACCTCATCCTGGGGCAGTGGATCCTACTATTGCCTGGATGTCTGTTCTCTTTGCCATCATCTGTTCATTTTCACCATCTTGTCCTTTAAACCTCATTTATGTGTGGCAATAAATTGTATATTTAATAAAATTAGTCTGGACTATCAGAGGAACCCCATGATGGTTAAGCTGATAGACAGGATTTAGAGTGACATGGAAACAAAACTCTGGGCATGTCTATAAGGTGGCAAGGCTTCACAGAATGTGATTGGCACCATTCTATGGATTGGGTCTCCAGCTAAATAAAAAGGAGGGATGTCACCAGCTGCCTATGCTCCTGCCACCATGCATTTCCCACCATAACGGACTGTACACTCAAACTGTGAGCCAAAATAATCCCTTTCATCACAGCCACGAAGGAGTAACAAACTTGGCCATTGTGTTTCTAGGGCAACTCATAGTCATCTACATCATTCTGACACATTTTTGGTATTTCGTCAGTTTTTAAACCTCTTCTCCTTCCATGATTTCATCTTTATGGGACCTCAGCCACCCACCCAGTGGCACTGCTCCACATTCTGTCATTATTCATTACAGAACCTTGCTTGGTCATCGCAGTTTCTGGGGGTCTACTGTGACTCAGACCTTGTTATCTTTCTAGTTCACCCTCTGGTTCTTCTGAGAGCAGCACTAATTAAACTCATTATCATCACACTAGGAACTAGGCATTGTTTCTGTTATCGGCTCTCTATTGTGTTCCCTCCTCGTGTTTACAATGCTCCGTGCTGATATTTCATCGAAAACCATAATTCTCTTATATATACTCATATAGCCATAGCTCTGTCCTCATTACTGTGAGAAAAATCCTAATTCCAGCTGCATCCTTCTTAGTTTTTCTTGAAGCACACACCTCAGGCACATTGGAGAGCAGGCAGGCATCATCGGTCTCTCCAAGCCTTCCCACTCACCTAGGGCAGGTCCTCAGTCCTGCCCCACAGGGTGTTCTATTTCTCTGGTCTGCTCATGTTCCCACTCACACAGGATGACTAACTGCTACATTTTCTCTGCTCTCCTTCAACTAACTCTGTGTGCTATTTCACTGGAAATGTGAAAGCTAACCAATGAGAACTTCAAAAGGTTTTCTGCAGAACATCTTCCAGCCCTTCCAAGCCACCCCCTCTGCACTCATGTTCTCTTCTAAATGCTTGTTACTGCAGGTGACTCATTACCACACTGGGAAAGGTTACCCTTCCTCCCATGTCCCAAGGCCCACACTGCCACTCACAAGGCACCCTCAGCTTGTCTTCCCCCATCCATCTGAATTAGTCTCATCACATGCAAACATTTGATTCCTTCTGTGATGCTTAATATTGGTTGTCAACCAGACAGAATCTCAGATCAGCAGAGACAAGGACCCAGGCATATCTGAAGGAGAGTTTTAAATTTGGTTGAGCTGGGACTGTCTACCCTGGACATAGGTGGTACTCCTCCATGGGCTGGGGTCCAAGATTGAGAGGGGAGATAAAAAGAAGCCAATGGAGTAACAGTATTTCTTTTGTACTAAGGCAATGTGACCAGATGCCCCAGGCTCCGGCTGTCATGAATTACCCTCCACAATGGACTAACTGTAAAACCAAACTATGAGCCAGACACACCCTTACTTTATTAAGTTGTTCTTGTCAGATACATAGTTATAGCAGTGAGAAAAGTAATTAATGCACCATATTATGACAGACAGGTGAACAGATAAATGCATGAATCAACAGCAGCTAGTACAAGGTAAAAAGGGCTCTTGACTCCTTTTATAGAGACTCCTGATCTCTCTGCGCTCCATAGCCACCTCCCCTCTTCATTTCCTGTTCTCTCTGATCAGACCACGCCAGTCATTTTGCTGCAAAAACTTTATGTTGCTCAGATCAGTCTCATCTCATTTATATTTTGTAAATCTTGACAACATTTAACATACTTCATTAACTTTTCTTTCTTAAAGCTAATATTGTAAAGGTTTGGGGTATAGCTCAGCAGAGCAATGTGTGTGGTTATCATGTTCAAGGCTCTGAGTTCAGTCCCACACCATAAATAAAGAAGAGATTACAAATCAAACAGCCAGTGGTATAGGAGCAGACTATTGGAGAATGTAGTGTTGAATATTCTGTGTTTCCCCCGTCAACTTTGTGGCTTTGCTTCCCCCCACCCCCTCACCCCCTCCCCTCCCATGACAAGATATCATATTGCCTTTTTTCCCCTTCTTTTTGTTTTAGCTTCGTTCTATTGCTGCAACATAACAGTCTGATCCCAAATTCTTGGAGAAAATTATTTATTTGGCTTAAACTTTCAAGTCACATACCATCATTAAGGGAAGTTAACACAGGAATTCAAAGCAGATGTCACTTACAGATGACTCATGCTTAGCAAGCTTTCTTGGAGAGTCCAGTACCACCTGCCCAGATGATGGTGCTGCCCACAGTGGGCTGAGTCCTTCCACTTTAATTAACAATCAAAATAATTTCCCTCAAGATATTCTCACAGGCCAGTCTGATCTGGAACACCCCTTCCAGGCAGCTCTAGGCTTTGTGGTATTGTTAAAGTTAACTATGGTGCTTTTCTTCTTGTTTTAAGTTTTCTTCCAAAATGCCCCATTGGACTCATCTTTTGAGTTTTTTTTTTTTCCCTGTACTCATGAAACAGAAAACACATCCACATATTCTAAGAATGAGTAAACTTTTGTAGGCTTCTATATGACAACTGTCTCATAAGGCATAGCCGTGTCTTTGAGAAATGAAGCACAGAGGCAGATGAAGGGCTGTGTCAGACTCACAGATACGGGACAGGTTGTTATGGTCTTTTATTCTGAGACTTTGAATTGTATCCTTTCAAAATACATTTATAGTAGAACACAGACCAGGGGATGTGTTATGTATTTTGTCACTTTTTATTTTAATTCTGCTTTAGAAGAAGCTAACTTAAAAAAAAGGTTTGGGGATATTTTCCTTCTTTTTATGAAGCCTGAAAGTTGATGTAAAATTCTGCATTTTTTTTTTAGAGAAAATCTTCAGAGAAACTTGGTTTTTTTTTTTTTTTTTTTTTTTTTTTTTTTTTTTTTAAAAAAAAATGACATTGGAGTATTTTTATTAAATTTCCAGCTGGACAGAATCTTTCATATGAAATATAACATATGATGTAGCCTTATGTACATTTATTCCCATCTCTATCAATATTGTGGAGACATATGCTCTAACACACACATCATTTGGGATTCTGAGAATTAAGACATGTTAGATTGTCCTATAAAGGAACACATGGCCCATAATAGGATATCAATATGTGATATTATAGGCAACTATACAGTAGCTAACAAAAGAAAGGAATGAGTCTTTGAATTTTTTTTAATAAGCAGACAAGAGAGTTTTAATTTTACTTTTATTACTTACAGAAATGTATATAATCCCTACATACACACACACACACACACACACACACACACACACACACACACACCATGTGTTTGTGCACATGTGTTTTCAGGTACCCATGGAAGTCAGTAGAGGGCATCAGATCCCCTGGACCTGGAGTTGCATCCAATTGAGTAACACCTATTGTGGGTGCTAGGGCCTGAAGTTGGGTGCTCTGACGGACGATCAGCAAGTGCTCTTAACTACTAAGCCACCTCTCCAGCCCCCACAAAATTGGATAAAGGAATTCAGAGTGATGTAGGAGGTACAGCTCTCAAATGATACACACACATTCAATTAATTAGAAGAAAAGCACTCTAAGAACAACCAGTTGATGAATGACTTACTCAGATACCCATTTAACAGAGTCCTCTTTAGCCAATCCTTCCTTGCTGCATAAAATGAAAACATCTACTTTGCTGATATTAAAATGTAATCCAGGCTACATGACTACTGACCCTCAAGTCCTGGAGTGGGATTCCTTTAAGTCCTGAGATTGGCTTCCCTCACCTCTCTGGTGGCATCTCCCAGCTCCCCAGATCATCCTACAACAGCCATAGTGGCCCTTTGCCTCTCTCATACTGAGTCTTGCTGTGGTTTCTTCTGTGGGACATCATTTCCTAGATAGCTACATAAGCTTCAGTCTTTTGAATACTGCCTTTTAAAATTAATTCTGCCTTACCATCATACCTTCATTTATAAACTTTCCTTCCCACCTATTTCACCACCCTCTCTTCCCAGACTTCCAATGTTGTTCTCATTGTCCATTGTGTTGAAAGCCAATCTGTATAGAAAATTCATGACATCCTCCTATCCTGAGCATGAAAGTGTGGCTATTGTTGGCTGTGATTCTTCTCTGCTGCCTATTTTCTACCACAGATATGTCTTAGTCATAGTCTGATTACTGAGACCAGAGCTACCTTTTCCTTTATAGATGAAACTTTTTCTCTGTCTCACCTGGCACCTGTGGTACTGCAGCTGCTTATAGAATAATCACTCTGTGGCTTAATATTAATTACAAACTGTTTAGTCTATGGCTCAGGCTTCTTATTAGCTAGCTCTTACATCTTAAATTAACCCATTTTGATTAATGTATATATTGCCACATGTCTTGTGGTTTTACCTGTGTTCTATTACATCTTGTTCTTCTAGAGGCTCTCAGTGTCTCCCGCACTCTGCCTTTCTTCTCCCTGTATCTCTTTTGGATTTCCTGCCTAGCAACATTCTGTTTTGTCATAAGCCAAAGCAGCTTTTTTTATTAACCAATGGTAGCAATACATATTCACAGCATACAGAAAGACCATCCCATAGCACTCCCATCTGGAATTATTTATTAGTGTGTATACTGACAATCAACACAAAGATGAACATTTAAATATGTGTCTCATAGATATGCATATAAGAGAAGAAGGGAGCTGGAAAGATGACTCAATGTTAAGAGAGTTAAGAGCATTTGCTGCACATTCATGAGGATGAGTTCAGAGTCAAGCACCAAAACTGAAACTGTGTGCCCATGTATATCTGCATGAGCTCCAAGGCAGGTCAGAATAGGAGACCTTCTAGGACTGCTGGCTTCCAGCCTGTGTGAAAAACAGGATTTCAGGTCCACAGAGAGACCCTGCCTCAAAGGAATAGATGGCAAACGATAGAGAACACCAGAAGCTCTCTCCTGGCATTTGTATGCATACAAGAGTATAAATCCACCCCACACATCTAAATATACATCCCCTACACATATACACACAAAATAAATATAAGAGTGGTAATTTGAATAAGAATGAACCCCAAAAGATCATATATTTGAATTCTTAGTCTCCAGTTGGTTTGGGAAGGATTAGGAGGTATGGTCTTGTTGAAGGAGATATGTCACAAGGACAGGTTTTGAGACTTCAAAAGCCTCCCACCATCCCCTGTGCTCCCTCCCTCACTATCTGCTTCCTGTTTTTGCAATCAAGATTTGAACTTTCAGCTGTCTGTTCCTTGGTGTAGAAGGTTTCCCGGGCCCATTTGGGTCCAGAGGTTTGTACCTGGTCTGCAGCGGCTTTTGTCCCCCAAAGAAATGAATCAGACATTTATATACTTCATACTGTTTGGCCCATTTCTTAAGCACATTACTAGCTAGCTCTTTCATCTTAAATCAACCCATTTCTTGTAATCTACTAATCTACCTGCCACGTGTCCCTGCCCGTGGCTCAGTGGCTCACCTGTATTTCTTACATGTCTGTTCTTCTCTGGGGTTGGAGGCAACTCGCTAACTCCACCCTCCTTCTACCTGACTCTTCCACTGATACTCCACCCACTTCTATGGTGCTCTACATAGGCTGAAACAGTCCTTTATTTACAGCATACAGAGAACATCCCACCACAGTTTCTATTCCATGCATTTGCTCAGACATACAGACCTTAACACTCTGAAACCATAAGCCCAATTAAACACTTTATGATTGTATAAGTTGCCTTGGTCATTGTTTTGTGTCCCAGCAATAGTAAAGTAACTGAGGTATTAGACAGGGACAGCAGACTTTAGAACTACTAAGACAAATTCTACTGCTCAATGCAGGCAGTTCTTCTTAGCTCACAGCTTTCTCAATTGAAAAATGTATGTCAATAAATGTCACAGTGTTCTTAAAACTGGAGAATAAAATAACAGTTTTCATTACTGTGTAGCAGTAGAAGCACTTAAATTTATACTTAATAATGGCTCATATTTTTACAGAACATCTTTTCTTCAAGTCTACACCTGTTTGGTTTTGTTTTGACTTAGAACACACACAGATACACACACACACACACCCCAGAAACATACCATTATTTGCATAGTCAAAGGTAGATTCTGAGAAGCTCAGGAACATATCTATGGTCCAGTTGCTGCTAAGCCACAGGTGTTCTCTGCTGGCATTGAGTGTGGTGCTCCCCTAGGAGACTTATTCTAGATTAATTACAGAGTATCATCATATTGAAGTCCAAATCAAGAAACATCAATTGATTTCAAATTGAGGAAGAGAAATTTTGATGAGAAGAAATATCTTTGCAATGCCTTGGAGTACCTTCCTGCACATTGCTTCTGGGTTGTAAGCTAAAAGCTAGTGTCTACACAGTGGAAGAATTATACAGTGCTTTAGTCGGGTGATCATCATCACTAGTTAGGCAGGTAGGTGTTCTGACCCTGTAGATATGATACCTTGAGAAATGCACAATATAAAATCTGTGTGTATGTATATTTACTAATTCCAGGTGATTCTATCAGTATTATATTTGCTGATATTGTTATACTATAATTACCTTAGAGAATGTCTTCAGTATTATGAAATGTATACAGAAGTTTTAAGACACCAAAAGTCATTTTCTACCAATATTTTAGATAATTCACAGAAAAGCAACCTTCTAGACAGACAAGTATGTTGGTCTAAATCTACAAAAAGTAGAGTTTTGAAGCAAATAAATTGAAATGTAACAGGTGAATTTGGGGAATGGGCATGAGAGGTTCCCATATAAGTTCCCACTATTGCAATTTTTCTGTGTTTAAAATTATTTTGATGGGGAAATTTGTGTTCTGGGACCAGGATCGGTCTGTGGTGCTTGTCCTAAAACACTCCTTAGCAGACAGGACTAGGGTTTGGCTGTGAGGGGCTCCTCCAGCCGCTCCTAAAAGAGGGGACATTGCATGACCGGCCCCACCTCCAGGGCAAACTGCATCATCAGAGAAGACTGAGGACTTGAAATTGAGACCCCTGCCCAGAGCTGAGTCATAGATTGAGCAGACCTCTTGCTCAGAGGAGACAAGAGACACACAAGCTCTCTTGCCACAACTGACTAGGACCCACCTAATCTTGAACCACTGAAGCCATGGGCAGACGCCAGTGCAAAGATACATATAATAATATAAAGGACAACAAGACAACTCCAGAAGAAAGTGGTGGTTCTACAACTACAAGACCTAAACAGAGCAATGAAGAGGAAGCAGCACCAAAAACATCTTTATGAAGATCATTGAAGCCTTCAAAGAAGACATGAAAAATTCCCTTAAAGAAATAGAAGAAAATGCAAACAAAAATTAGAAGAAATGAACAAATTCTTGAAAAAAAACAAGAAAAGATAAACCAAAAAAAGAAAGAAACATTCCAGAAATTAAAAGTGAAATAGAAGCAATAAAAAAGACACAAAATGAGGCAAAAATGGAAATAGAAATCCTGAAGCAATGAACTGGAACTACAGATACAAGCATAACCAATAGAATTCAAGAGATGGAAGAGAGAATCTCTGAAGTGGAAGACTCAGTAGATGAAATAGATACATCACTCAAAGAAAATACTAAAACTAAAAAAGCCATAACACAAAATGTTCAGGAAATCTGGGACACCATGTAAAGACCTAACTTGAGAATAATAGGAATAGAAGAAGGAAAAGAATACCAGCTTAAAGGCACAGATAATGTATTCAATAAAATCATAGAAAAAATCTTTCCTAACTTGAAGAAGGAAATACCTATAAATATACAAGAAGCTTACAGAACACCAAATAGACATGACTCCCCCAAAAAGTCAGTGCACCACATAATAATCAAGCCACAAAATATACAGAGCAAAAAAAAAAAATTTAAGAGCTGCAAAAGAAAAGGGCCAGCTTACTTATAAAGGCAGACCCATCAGAATAACACCTGACTATTCAATGGAAATGATGAAAGCTAGAAGGGCTTGGTCAGAAGTTACACAGTCACTAAAACAGCATGGCTGCCAAACTACAATACTATGCCCTGCAAAATTATCAATCACCATAGATGGAGTAAACAAGATATTTCATGACAAAGTCAGACTGAAACAATACCTATCTAACAATCCAGCGCTACAGAGAGTATTACAGGGAAAATTGCAACTTAACGATCGAAGATATACCCATGAAACCACAAACAATCAATAATCCCACAGAAGAATAGCCCAGGGAAAGGAAATACATACAAACTACCACTAAAAATATCAGGAAATATCAATCAGTGGTCGCTAATATCCCTTAATATCAATGGACTCACTCACCTATGAAAAAACACACACTAACAAGATGGATACAAAAGCAGAAACCATCCTTCTGTTGTATACAAGAAACACACCTCAACCACAAAGACAGACACAGGCTCAGAGTAAAGGGTTGGGAAAAGATTTTCCAATCAAATGGTCCTAAGAAACAAGCTAGGGTTGCCATCCTAATATCTAACAAAGTAGACCTTAAACTAAAAGCAATTAAAAGGGACTAAGTTGGTCATTACTTATTCATCACAGGAAAAATTGGTCAGGAGGAGATTTCAATCCTGTATATTTATGCCCCTAATATAAGGGCAACTACCTATGTAAAAGAAACACTGCTAAATCTCAAAGCCCACAGCAGTTCTCACACCATAATAGTGGGAGACTTCAATACCCCACTTTCACCCCTGGATAGGTCAACCAGACAGAGACTCAACAGAGAAATGAGGAATCTAACAGAAGTTATGATGCAAATGGATTTAATAGATATCTACAGAAGCTTCCACCCAAATGGAAAGGAATATACATATTTCTCAGCTCCACATGGAGCTTTCTCTAAAATTGACTACATAATTGGTCATAAAGCAAATATCACCATATACAAAAAAATGGAAATAATCCCTTGTATCATATCAGACCACCAGGGCCTACAATTAGAGTTCAACAACATAAAAAAAATCACAGAAAGCCTACCAGCTCATGAAAACTATACATCACTCAGCTGAACCACCTCTGGGTCAAGGAAGAAATTAAGAAAGAAATGTAAGTCTTCCTAGAATATGAGGAAAATGAATCCACAATGTACCCAAACTTGTGGGACACAATGAAAGCAGTCTTAAGAGGAAAATTCATAGCACTAGATTCCTATATGAAAAACCTAGAGAAATCCCACACTAGAAAACTAACAGCTCAGCTGAAAGCCTTAGAACAATTAGAAGCAAAGTCACCTAGAAGGAGTAGATGGCAGGAAATAATGAAACTTAGAGCTAAAGTCAATACAACTGAAACAAAAAGAACAATACAAAGAATCATTGAATTTAAGGGTAGGTTCCTTGAGAAAGTCAACAAGATAGATAAGCCCTCTTCCTAAGTAACCAAAAAGCAGAGAAGTATCCAAATCAACAAAATCAGAAATGAAAAGAAAAACAAAACAACAGACCCCCAGGAAATCCAGAGAATTATCAAGTCATACTTTGAAAATCTGTATTCCACAAAAATGGAAAACCTAGAAGCAATGGACAGCTTTCTGGACAGGTACCATTTGCCAAAATTAAATGAAGAACAGATTAATTACCTAACCAGGCCTATAACCCTTAAGGAAATTGAAGCTGTCATTAAAAGCCTACCCAAAAATAAAAGCCCTGGTTCAGGTGGTTTCAGTGCAGAATTCTAGCAGACATTCAAAGAAGAATTACTACCATTACTCCTCAAACTATTTCACACAGTAGAAACTGAAAGAATATTGCCTAATTCCTTTCATGAGACCAAAATTACCCTAATACCCAAGCCACTCAAAGACACAGCAAACAAGGAGAATTACAAACTAATTTCCCTCATGAATAGTGATGTTAAAATTCTCAACAAAATTTTGGCAAACTGTTTACAACAATATATAAAAAACATCATCCACCATGACCAAGTAGGCAGGGATGGTTTAACATACGAAAAACCATAAACGTCATCCATCATATAAACAAACTAAAGGAAAAAACACATGGTCATATCCTTAGAAGCTTAAAATGCCTTTGACAAAATACAACACTCCTTTATGATAAAAGTCCTGGAAGATCAGGAATACAGGGAAAATATCTCAATATAATAAAGGCGATTGCCAAGATGCCAACAGCCAATATCAAACTTAATGGAGAAAAACTCAAAGCAATCCCACTAAAATCAGGAACTAGACAACGACGTCCTCTCTTCCCTTATGTATTCAATATAGTTCTCAATGTTTTAGCTAAAGTAATAAGAGAACGAAAGGAGATTAAGGGGATACAAATTGGAAAAGAAGAAGTGAAGCTATCTCTATTTGCAGATGATATGATTGTATAAGTGATTTACAAAATTCTTTCAAGGAATTTCTACGGCTGATAAACATCTTCAGCAGTGTAGAAGGATAAAGATTAACTCAAAGAAATCAGTAGCCCTTCTATACACTAAAGATAAAAGGACTGAAAAAGAAATAAGGGAAACATCACCCTTTACAAGAGCTGCAAATAGCATTAAATACCCTGGAGTAACTATAACCAAATAAGTAACAAATTTATTTGACAAAAATTTTAAATCACTGGAGAAAGAATTTGAAGAGGATATCAGAAAATGGAAAGCTCTCCCATGTTCCTGAATAGATAGGATCAACATATGAAAAATGGCAATTCTACCAAAAGCAATCTACAGATTCAATGCACTACCCATCAAAATCCCAACACAATATTTTTTGGACCTTGAAAGAACAATACTCAATTTCATTTGGAATAACAAAAAAGCCAGGATTGCCAAAACAATTTTGCTTAACAAAAGAACATCAGGAAGCATCACCATCCCTGACTTCAAGTTATACTATAGAGCTACAGTAATAAAAACAGCCTGGCACTGGCATAAAAACAGACTTATGGATCAATGGAATCAAATTGAAGATCCCAACATTAACCCAAAAACCTATGAATACCTGATTTTTGACAAAGAGGCCCAAAATATTCAAAGGAAAAAAGATAGTATCTTTAACAAATGCTGTTGGCATAGCTGGATGGTAGTGTGTAAAAGAATGCAAATAGATCCAAGCCTGTCACCCTGCACAAAACTCAAATCCAAGTCGATAAAAGACCTCAACATAAACCTAGCCACTCTGAACTTGATAGAAAAGAAAGTGGGAAATACACTTTTACACATTGGCACAAGTGACCACTTCCTAAATATAACACCAGTGGCACAGACACTAAGATCAACAATCAATAAGTAGAATCTCCTGAAGCTGAGAAGCTTCTGTAAAACCAAGGACACTGTCAATAGGACAAGACGACAGACTACATTATAGGAAAAGATTTTCACCAACCCTACAAGTGATAGAGGATTGATCTCTAAGATATATAAAGAACTCAAGATTCTAGAGCCCAAAACCTTGAATAAGCCAATCAAAAATGAGGTTCAGAACTAAAAAGGGAACCTTTTTCTTCTCAGCAGAAGAATTACAAATGGCTGAAAAGCACTTGAAAAAGTGCTCATCATCTTAGCCATCAGAGAAATGCAAATCAAAACAACTTTGAGATACCACCTGACATCTGTCAGACTGGCTAAGATAAAAGTCACAGATGACAGCCTATGCTGTAGAGGGTGCTGAGCAAGGGGAAATACTCCTCTATTGTTGGTGGGAGTGTAAGCTTGTTCAGCCACTCTGGAATGCAGTATGGAGGTTTCTCAGAAAATTGAGAATCAATCTCCCCAAGGACCCAGCAATACCACTTCTGGTTGCATACCCTAAAGACCCACAGTCACACTCCAAAGGCATTAGCTCAACTATGTTAATAGCAACATTATTTGTAATAGCAAGAACCTGGAAACAACCTAGAGGCCCCTCAACTGAAGAATGTATTAACAAACTGTGGTACATCTACACAATGTAGTACTACTTACCAGTAAGAAAAAAAATGATATTCTAAAATTTGCAGGCAAATGGATGGATTTGGAGAATATCCTCCTGAGCAAGGTATCACAAACCCAGAAAGATAAGCAGGATATGTAATCACTCATTATTGGACTCTAAACAAAAAGAAAAAAGCAAAGTATGCCCAAGCTGCAAACCACAACCGCTGAACAGCTTGGGATCAGAAACACCTTGGACTGACTCCTTGGATCCCACTCCCCCTAGAGGAACACCTGACACAATCTGGATGTTGACGGGGAGAAAACTGGATCTGCCAGGAGTGGAGGCTGAACTAAGCAATATTGGGATCTTGGACCTTGGTACCTCCAGTCCATGCTGGGGAGGAGATGGGGAGATGTAGAGAAGAGAGAGTGACCTGATGTGGTGGGAGGGGGAAGGGACCTTGAATAAGGATATACACGGATAGAAAATGTGACTTCTTTATTCATAATAAAAAAGAAAAATAAAATAAATTTACTTTGACACAAAATAATTTTTAAATGGGGCTCAGTATTTGGTGGATTTGTTTTATTTGCCTCGTCTGAGAGAATTTGTTTTCTTTAGTAAATACCTAACTTACAATCAGTCAGGCACTTAGTCTCCTGGGAACTAAGATATTTTGTGCATAAAAATAGCAATAGAGAGGTGTTTGATATGTTAATATTTTACTGTGTCTTCATTTTTATTATTTATTATTAATGAGATGCAGTTGTCTTTGAATCCTGCTGAGTGTTTAATAATGGAATTGTACATCATTTGGTTCCAAATGCCTGTGTCCCATATGTGTTAGAAACACAAATTCAATATGCTCTTCAAATAATTTTATAAAGGAGAACCTTAGATGTATCAGCCAACTGACACTATAAATTCATGTTTATATGTTCTTTTGCTTCTTTGGCTTGGTAGCTTGTGAGATCATGTGTTGTATGTGAATGGTATGTTTAATAAAGTGATTACTGAGTTCTACAGATGAGTAAATTTAGTTCCAACAGATGCTTAGCTTATATTGTATTTCTTGAAATCCCTAGATTCTTCATGTAGATTAGAATAAATCAGTCTGTACTGAAGTGATGGCTCTGTGGGACCGAGGTACAATTCCCAGCATCTACATGGTGACTCACAACTCTTTTTAGTTCAGTTTCAAAGGATTTCATGAACTCTTCTGGACTCTATGGTCACCTGCACATACATGGTACATGTAGTAAGTAGTTTTTGGCCAAGACTAGCCCCAAGATTGGGACCAGCTGTCCCAAATAGACTGCCCACAGCTGCTTGGTCCCAAGTAATCAGACAGAAGCTTATATTAATTACATGCACTTTGGCCTATAGCTTAGACATATTGTTAGATAGCTCTTGCTTTTTAACCTATTTATATTAATCTATGTCTTATCACATGGCTAGTGGCTTTGCCTGTGTTCCATTAGATCTTGCTCTCTCAGGCAGCAGCTCATCTATTTTTGACTCTGTTCTTCTTCTCCTTTATCTATGCTTGGATTTCCTACCTGCCTATAAGCTGGACTGCCATAGGCCAAAACAGCCTAATAATTCTTTATTATCCAATGACATTTCACAGCATACAAAAAGAAATCCCACATCAGTTACCTACACACAAACTCAAAATGTCTTTCAAAATATCAATTAATCAGTCTTTAGGTTTTGATGGAACCCTCTCCAGTTGGCCTTGATCTTAAATATCTCCCCAACTTTTTCTCATGTACATGTGTAATGCCAAGTCTGTCCTTGACCAGCTTGGGAAGAGGTGATGAAACTTACTTCTCAAAAGAAGGAAGAGAACTGTATAAAAGAACCATGTCCCCAGAGGGTCTGTTCTCTTCTAATCTCTCCTTGTCTTTTCCTTCCTCTATTCTTCCCTTGTTTGGTTCTGTCTTTTAAGGTCAACATTGTTTTCCACAAAAAGTTTCAAGTAGTTGTACTATAACCACAGGTCTTGCTGTGGGATGAGGGACAGGATAGTCATAAGCAATGTTTTCATGAGAACTCCATGTTCCAAATTTGGTGGCAAATGGGGAATGTGCAACATCCTGCAATTACATCTTCTCATGACCCTTGCAAAATCAAGGCAGAGATTCCCTCAGTGCTGTTCATGTGTGTAAAACATCTAGACCCAAGTGGACCTGTTTTTTTCTTCCTTGCTTCTTAGCTGTGTTAACATCATAAGCCACATGGTACACCACAGGCTTCTCATCCTGCCTGTGAGGGTAATGATATTACCAGTTCAGAAGGCACTTACTTGTAAGAGTAGCATGCTGCCTAATACACTATTTATATTGCTATTTTCTTCAGCAGCAGCATCCTCTAATGGTACTTTATGGACAATTCACCATTTTATTCCAGGGGTCTTCTAGATCTTTCTGTGTTGAATACAGTGTGTGTTGAGGAACTCAAAGGACAGATGAAATGTATTTCTCTCTTGAATTCTTGTCCTCAAGAGCTCCCTGACCAGTGTGTCAGTAAATACATTTTTTTTCAGAAATATGTGCCAACCATCAAGTGAGTAAAATAGTATTTTATCTGCTAATAACAAGGTACTATGTAGGCAAAGCCAGAATTATTTTTAAGATTTGAACTTTTTCCTGGATAAGCAATGAAAAGTCTTTGCTCTTCCCCACTGGCAGAGTTTCAGACAGAACATATGGCTGCTGCCTGTCCCAACTGCGTGTTGAAGGGACCCTTTAGAAATACTGTGAATATGGGCTGGAAGCAAAAACTAGTGTTCTTGGTGCTCAAAAGATCCCATCTTCCAAGAATGTCTCTTGTGAAGTGACCAGACTAATATTTATACAGCATAACGAAGCCTGGGACTGAGGCTGCAAGCAGCTTGTTCTATTATGGTTGTTGACACCCAGAGGACTCTCCTTTAGGAAGAGGAAAATCTGAGTTATACTCTCTGGAGCTGGAGTTTGGTGGGTTCTTTTTCAGTAATCTGCTGAGCACCTAAGAAGCTCTCATTAAGAGTGCTGATCATGTTAACCTTGCTTTGTAGGTCTTGAAAAAGTATTTCCCCTTCCTGTGCTCTCAGCACTAGGCAGAGCTCCTGGCTGCATGAATCCTCTTCAATCCCTCCAGTCCTGTGGTGACTCCTTTCGTATGACTGAGAAATATGTGCTCTTAACCACAAGTAAAATTAAATCTGTAAGGAGATCAACACTTGAAGGCACCTATAAAAGGAGACTGCTTAAACACCCCAGGGGTGAGCCACTCTGTGGTAGTTTCAGATACCCAAAGCACAATGGCTTTAGCCTCATCATCTCAAAATAATTGCAGAATCTCCAGCATCAAGTCCTGATTCCATCATGGTCTTATATTTCTATATGTTAAAATTCACAGTGACACCATAAAGGAGACACAATAAAGGCATCTCCCAGCTGAATTTAAAACACCTCCTACCCTCATCATGCACTGAACCATTATCCAAAGATTCTGGGGTTGGCTAAACTGCTGGACCAGAAGACAAGTGAAATAAAGGATATTAGCTTAATTGGTGAGCTAAATGTGCTTGCCACATCTCAAGAGAATCTTGAGCTATGCTTATGATAGAATGGAGGGTAGGTGGGTGAGCTATGGGCAGGAAGGAGTATATAGGGGACAGGTCATGCTTGTGTTTTATGATGTTATTTCAGGTGAAGTTCAAAGACCTGGGGCATGGATAACAGAGTAAAGTCCTGCAAAGTAGAACACATGGCCACAGTGGTCAGCACATGTTTTAGATGTCTATTGTCTGTCCTGTTAGAGGAGAGAAAACTTGTGAATGCAGTTACATGGCTTCATTTCAAGACAGACAATTGAACTCAATTCAAGGTGTGATTTGGGGTTCTTAAGTGTTGAAGAGAGTTGAGCTGATGGCAAAGAAAATGTGACTCAGGTTACAGTATGAATGGACCTTGAAGACATTCAGTTAGCAAGCACAGGAGCATATGAATGTGTACTCCTGGTGCTCCCAAGGAGAGACAGAGGGGCAGAGTAGAGACAGGAGAGTCCTCAGAAGGATATGGGCCAACTACCTTCAGGTATGCATTTGTGAACAAGAGATCCTGGCTCTACCTAGGAAGACAAGAAAAGAAGATGAGGATGACCTCTAAAATTGTCCTCTGATCTCCACACAATGCATGCTGTGACATATTAATGCAGAAATGCACAGTACACACACACACATACACACAAAGATTTTAAAAAGAGACAGTTAGCTAAATAAAGGCAGACACTAAAAGATAAATAAATGTAAGTGATTCTTTTTATGGCACACCCTACAGAAGTGGGATTTGTGGGAACATAACCAGGAAAGCAGTTACACAAGGCTAGAAGAGGGGGAAATGAGAGTTATTATCTATTGGATACAGAAATTTGGCTGGGGAAAAAGAAAAGTTCTGCAATAGGATGCTGATATTGAACATCTAACCTCATGAATATATTTAATATTGCCACATCAAATACTTAAAGATGGTTACTGTAGTAAATTTCATGCTTTGTATATTTTACTATGTTCAAAACACATACACTGGGGACTGGTGAGAAACCTCAGTGGGTAAAGGTATTTGGTGCCAGTTCCGACAACCCGAGTTCTATTTATTGGAAGCCATGATAAAAGGGTAGTAGCAACTCTAGCACTTCTAAATACATAAGTAAAAGCATTCTTTTAAAAAAGACACATCTATTCAGAACAAATGGGACAAAAGCAAAGCAACACCAAGGAAGACACCCAAGCAGCAAGAGAAACAGAACAACCAAAGTTCAAAGCTAGGTGTTTCCTACTCAGTATCCCAGAGTACGAAGGTATAGCAGGTATCCTAGGTATAGGGAGAATATTGTTAACTAAGCCAGCTAATGCATAGAGCTTCAGTCCTGGAGTCTTTACTAATGAGAGGTATAGCTTGACAGGCAAACATGGGACATGATGGGAGATATTTACAACATTTTTTGAAATGAGTGAGAGGACCTGTTGGCCTCTAGAGGATAGTTTGTAAAAGAAGGGATGTGGACTAGAAAGTCTGCCTTGGTTTGCTAGTCACTTATTGCTAAGATAAAAGGATCTATGGAATTTGCTATAAACTGTGAAAGTTGGGTACAAGATTTGGACACCATTGAGTTTCCTCTGAATTTAAGTGGAGTAGAGCGAGTGACAAAAAGAATTGCTAATTGGATATGATTGTAGCTTTTGGGTTGAACTGCTGGTGTGAATGGATTAAATGGAGTGGAGGTCAATGGTGATTGTATCCAGATGACAATGACTAGTTTGTGTTATCTTGGTAGTCATACCAATTATTAAAAAATTAACAAGTTAGTACACAAATCAACCAATATGTAGCTTCTGGAAATGTCTATCACTCACTGTCAAAAAATAATCCATGGTAGTCCAGCATGGTGACTCATGTCTATAATCCCTGAACTTGGAAAGTTGAATCAAGGGGATCACCCTGAGTTTGAAGAAAGCCTGGGCTCCCAAGAGTAAAATTCTGTCTAAAAAAATTAGTTCATATTTATTTTGCATTATTAAGATGCTCCATTTTATTACTTAACACAGGCAAAACATATTTTAGTATGATGTCATCAAAGTGTTCATAGCTTGAAATTGAAGTTATAAGGGATTGCATATGCCTATATTAAAAACAAAACAAAACAAACAAAAGAACAAGAGTGGGAGAGATGGCTTAGTGGTTAAGAGCACTAGCTGCTTTTCCAGAGGACTTGAACTCAGTTCTTAACACTGATATTGTGGCTCGGTGCCATACCGATAGGTACATTGTCTATAGCTCCATTTCCAGGGGAATCTCATTTCCTCTCCTGACCTCAGTAGGTACTGGATGAACAAGGGACATAGACACCATGCACACAAATATTCCCCATAAACTAAAGCCAAACAAAACCAAAAGTGTAACGTGAGTCTCCTTTATCTTCTGCCATTGCACTGATTTCAATGGACTGTGTTTTCTCACTACAGGGATATACATCAGGCTTTGGGGTCACAGCCACAGGAAGAAGTTACTTTCACTTGTGGAAATGAAAAGGTTTTAAGAAAAGGTGGAGGAAGATAATCAGGCTTGTCATTTAAACAGTGGGTCTCATCTTGGTTTGTCAAAGAGCAGAGGTATGCAGATTAGCATGGCTGGGATGTCTTTAGTGGATCTTAGGGATAGGACTCTGCCTTGTAAATACTGATTTCAACCAAAACTAAGTTTGAATTTAATGTTCCTCAGGCTTTGCTAAGTAGAGACAATCCCTGGTGGTGAGTTCTGATCTGTTGCAGCATTCTGACAGCTGTTCCAATTCTTTGCTACCTTGTGGTCATGACTAAGATGGTTAATTCTTTAAAGCTGGGAAAGAAGAAATTACTTCACATTAAAGACAGCCATGAACCCCCAGAGTGAAGCATTTGAAATGTCAAGAGTGTTCACAAAGCTGTTTGGACTGTAACTTAGATAATAACACTGTAAGGCCAGGGTGTGTTAGGTGTTGAGATGTGGATGGCAATCACTTTCAGGGTGATTTATACCAAAAATGATAGAGGAAACCTTAGTGATATATTGGAAAGTAGGCTTCTGGATGTGTGTTCCAGATATAATAAATGCTGGGCCGGAGAGATGGATCAGTGGTCAAGAGTTCTGGCTATTCTCGCAGAAGACCTTAACTCAGTTCCCAGCAGCCATGCTAGACATCCCATTAGAACTCAGCTCCAAGGGACCTGGCATCCTTCTAGACTCCTGAGGTACCTCATGTGCGTGTGCGCGCGCGCACGCGCACACACACACACACACACACACACACACACACAAATAAATAATAAAGTAAATCTTTAAAAAAAACATAGTGACTGCTCTAAGTTTTGGATCATAAGTGGTCAGGGACAGTTATTTAAAAGAAGTAAGAAGTTGAAGTTTTCTGGATTATATTTACCTAAGAATCAAAGTTCTCTTTTAAACCCCCACCAGAACAATCCAGGAAGCCAAATGCACAATGTTGGTCAGCCTATCTGCACAATCAGTCAGCAGACTTCAAGCCAGTGTGCCTTGTTTGTATTCCTGACAGAGTTTGTACTCAATAAATGCTCCCTGTAAGAAACGAGCAGGGAGTTATGTAGGTTTTTATAATATCAGAAACAAAAAATGCAAGTAAAACTATTTAGAGGCTGTGAGAAGTGCCTTGCTGTCTTTTTTTTTCCTTTTCTTTCTAATAGAGATGGCAGTGAGTTAGCTATATTGATTTTTTTAGGACTCTTGGAAATGTTCTCACAACTGAGTACAAAGTCGGCTTGATTAGAAAGATGACCTGTCAAAAATCTGATGAATTTTAAGACCTTTCCTGCATTATACCATGCAAGACTAGAATTCTCACTGACTTGGAAGTCCTGAGCTTTTCCAAGGAAAGGATGCATGCTCTTTGCATCCCATATGTAGTCCTGAGGCACAGACCTTATAGCAAAGCATATCCAAGTACACTGACAAAGAGAAGTTCAAGTTGAGAGTGATGAAGATGAACTGTATTTTTTGGCACAAAATAACTTAACCATTCTTGTGGGAGGCATGGGGCACAGTGACTCATGATGGCTGCCTGTTGTTTATAACCTATTTCACCTGCACATTAGTTTTGCCCTAAAGAGCAAAGTATAAGACTTTTGGTAGGAGAGCGAAGAGGAAGGAATTAATCTGTGGGTAATGAATAAGTCAAGTATGGCCCATTTCAAGCTGAGTAAATATGCAACTGGAACACAGAATTCATTGCTGTCTGCCATTTGTAGATGCCAATGAAAAGAGACAGGAATTGAATCTTTTTACTGTGCCTCTAAGCTATGGGATAACATCCTAGAAACCCGAATCTGGCAGAGGAAGCAGGGAGCAAAGCCAGTCGCTCATTCCAGAGCTCAGCCTCATCATTCTGGTCAGATGGTTCTGAGCCTAGTCATGTCTGTGCCTCTCTTGTCATCATCCCTCATGCTCTTCTGTCCTTCGGTAGGTGTCTGGCCTCATGTACTTCTTCAAACAATGAGTCAAGTTAGATTCTGATGATGGCAACAACCTTGTGCTACTCCAGGGGCATCTGGGCTGGAGGCAGGGGGTTAATTCAAAGCAAACAAACCATTATCAGTATGTACATGTGAAACTATGTACATACACCCACTTGATCATCCTTTTTACAACATGGAATAGAAGTTTGTCTTTATAGTACGGAATATGTAGAGTTGGGGGAGGGGCAGAGTGGAGAATAATGAAATAGGTATCTTGATAGAGAAAGTCATTTGGGGGTTAGAGAGAAACCTGATGCTAGGGAAATTCCAAGGAATCTACAAGGATGACCCCAGCTAAGACTCTAAGCAATAGTGGCGAGAGTGCTTGAACTGGCTTTCCACTGTAAGCAAATTGATGAGCACCCTAATTATTATCATAGAACCTTCATCCAGCAACTGGTAGAAGCAGATACAGAAATCTACAGCTAAGCACTGAGTTGAGCTCCCACAGTTCATTCAAAGAGATGGGGGAGGGATTATATGAGCAAAGAGGTTAAGATCATGATGAGGAAACCCACAAAGACAGCTGACCCAAGCTATGGGGAGCTAGCTCAGTGATTCTTGATTGACAGCTGAGGAACCTACATGAGACCAAACTAGGTCCTCCAAATGTGGCTTGGGCAGTTTGTGGGGCCTTTGACAGTAGGACTAGGATCTATCCCTAGTGCATGAACTGACATTTTGGAGCCCATTCCCTGCTCAGCCTTGATACAAGGAAGAGGAGCTTGGTTCTGCCTTGACTTGATATGCTGGACTCTTGGGAGACTTTATCCTTTTTGAGGAGTGATGGGTCGGAGGTTGGGGGTGGGAGAAGCTGGGGAGTGAGTGGAAAGAGGAAAGGGAAACTTTAGTTGGTATGTAAAACAAATCTTTTAAATAAAAAAAATACAGAATATGACTGCACTCATCTTTCTCTCTTATTTCCTATCGTAAGTATTACACAATTAGACACAACTAAAACCTCAATGTGCTTTCTACAGTACTTTCTACAGGCAAGAACTGAGGCTGTGCTGAATACCCATGATGCCCATCCTGGGTCAGCAGGTGATCAGAGAAGAGAGAAAGACAAATGGCATAGATGGAGTCTTTATTTTCCTCATCTTACTTAATAAAGAAGCTTTTAAAATTTTAAAATCAGACGTGATTGGGCACGTTCAGGGTGGTATGGTCGTAGACAAAATTTTAAAATCATATGTATTTATTGGGGAGATGTGTATGTGTCGTGGACACATTAGAGGACAACTTTCTGGAGTCCGTTCTCTCTTTCCATCATGTGGGTTCCAGGGATCAAGCTCAGGTCATTAGTCTTAGCCTCAAGCCCCTCTACTGATGGAGACATCTTTGCCCCGCAATGATGATCATTTTTAGAGCTGAGCATATGGAGCTCCCTTTGTCCTAACGTTGAAGTGTAGCTGAAGGAAGGAGTCGTATAGAGGGTCCATGTCTGATTTGACATAAAGGGGTCAAGATTTCAGGAGTACAAAGGGCTGGATCCAGCAGGGATTTCTCATATGAACTAAGTTGAAAAATGCGTGTGTGCACGCATCTGTATATTATGTTCATATGCACATGGAGGCCAGAGGGCAATTCAGATGTTATTCCTCAGTGGTTTTGCACCTTGTTTCTCGAGACAAGATCTCTTCCTGGCTGGGGTTCTCTGACAAAGCTTGGCATGATGACTGGCCATCCAGCCCCAAGGATTCTTAGAAGAAAGTGAGTGGGGAGGTGGGGTGCTGCCCAGGAAAAACTTGTGTGAAAGAGTTCACTCCTCTGAAAATCTAGAACTCAAAACTTCCTCTAAGAACATGCACATGCTCCAGATGGCTAAGCCAGGTTGACATTTTCAGTAGCTGATTTCCAGGCTTCCTGTGTCCTGTGTTCAGTCAGGTTAAAACACAGAGAACTGCTTTGCCAGGTGTTAGTGTTGGGCATTTTTGTCTTTAACTGCTTTTGAGAAAAGAAATTACACTGGTTTTATTTTTTTCTATCAGTACTTAATGAATTCCATAGCCATGTCTATTTTACTTGTTGTGGTGTCAAAACAAGGTTGATTGTTTTCATGAGGAGCATGTGCTTAGAAATTGCCATTCACTTTAAGTGTGGCTATAGTATGTCTTAGGTATGATAGGGAGGAAGTGGGATTAATTCTCTTTCTCTCTGTCTCCGTCACTTGTCACTCTCTCTCTCTTTCTCTCAAACACATACACACGTGTACACATTTATCTCAGCAGCAAACCACATGGTAATTTTTCAACCACCTCTTTCATTCGTCACAATGGTGGGGAAAATCCAGCCATTTCAGCAATATTTCCACCCAGACTGAACCTAATGACTTCAAAATTGATTTGGAAGAGAGACCTCTTGGCTTTGGTTTTACAACTTGGTTGCTCTTGGGTAAGGTGAGGCTGCTAGGAGCTCGTGGCCACAATGCCAGTCTGCAAGAGGTCAGTCACTTAGAGAAATCCAAACAGAAGTGGGATAGAGCTCTGTGGTGACAGAACCCTCATCAAACCTAGATGTAATTTCTTCCTGCTCCATTAAAGTTGAATGTGGTTGTGAGGTGATGGCTCTGTGGGTAAAAATGTCTACTATGCAGGCGTGGACACTTGATTTCAAACCCTCAGGATCTACAGAAGCCAGATGTGTCTACAGGCCTGCCTGCAACCCCAGCTGCCCTGGGGTGGAGAAAAAGGGGTCACTGAGGCTTTGAGTCTGCAGGCCTAGGCTCAGGTTCAGTTGGAGAAGTCGGAGAGTGAATACTGACATTCCCTGTTGGTTTCTCTATGCACACACAGACACAAGCATCCACACACATATCTTTCTTTATACACCCCCTCACATAAATAAAAGCACTTGATAAAGTTAAATGTAAAAATAATAAAAATTTATATGATGAATATAATTTATAGAATGTTTTCAAGAAAGATGCAAATAAATGCCTTTTAGCCAACTTTCAGATTGTAGTGTCAGCGACTGTAATACACCCAAAAGTAAATTAGAGTGTGTGTCTTTGGTGCTGAAGAAAACATGCATTAAGGATCTCGATCCTTTGCTGGTGAGTTAGACCATTGTGGCTCCCAGCTACACTATCTCCAGATTCATTTTGTTGAGGCTGACCTTAAGATAATGTAAAAAAGCAATTAGCTTTAAACAGTGGGAGTGCTGGCAGTGTGAAAGAAGAAATTACATGCTGGGGTGATGTGTTTAGTGATGTTGAAGGAGATTATTAAAAATGAAATCCGCACTAAAAGCTGTGATTGTAATTTTTAAAAATCTGACACAGAGTACTGTATTCATTTCAAATCACTCTATAAATGACAGTGTGGATCCCCTCCTTTATGTCTTCCAGAGAGATGGCCTGCTTCATTCAGCCACTGTAACCCCCTGAATAACTAAGCTACGTATTTCTTTGTTGAATATTTCTAAATATTACATGATTTGTTCAGTTCTTTTCTCTTCATTTAGTATTTCAAAAAAGAATACATACAGTGCCTGTCATCGTATGAAACCATGTTCAAAATAGAAACTATTTCTTGTAACTCCTGTGCTTATAAATAAAATTTAACTATGTTTTGTAAAATGCATGTGTATGGTTGGATAGTTGACTCAGTGGGTAAGAGCAACCAGTGTGTGAGTACTAGGACCTGAGTTCTCATCTCCAGCATCTACATAAAGAGCTGAGAGTATAACCCCAGTGTTGGGTGAGACAGAGCCAGGTACATCCTAAAGGTTCACTGGCCAGTCAGCAGAGCTGCAAACATGAGTTTCTGATTCAGTAAGAGACCTTGACTCAAAGTAATGAAGCACCCTTTTGTAAGGTCAATGACACAGCAACTTGAGGGGCAAATATATTCACTCATAATATGTTTCAAAATTTGATTAAACATATAGTTGAATCTTTTTATACTCAGACAAAATATGATTCTTGATTTGATTTTAATATATAAAGTACAAGTATCTTAATATAGACAGAAGCAATGTGTTTATCTCCTAATGTGATTAAATTATGTGAATTCAAAGAATCTTAGAGTAGGAAGATGAATTTGGTGGCCAACACCTACCTAGGTACTTACAAGTTTTCATATCTCCTCTTCATTCTTTCTGACAGAGAGCCGAGCTTTGAGCTTGCTCTTTCTTTGGTAGTGACAGCTTCCATTTCTGTTTTGATTCATAGGATAGATTTTCCCACAGTGCATAGTTCCTGAGACTTGATTCCATAGTTCCATAGACCTGATTCCACTAAATCAGTAGCAAGAAACTATGGCATGGGCTTGGGGAGGTGGCTTATCCAGAAGATTGGTAGCAAATATGAGGATCTGACTTTGGCCTTCCCCCACCCATGTAGCATCCAGACACTATGACATATGTCTGTAACACCAACTCTGGGAAGGCAAAAACAGATAGATCCTAGGAGCTCACTGGCCAGAAAGTCCAACCAATCAGGAAGTTTTCTGGCTCTAAGCTCAGGGAGAGACCATGTCTTAAAAATTAAGGTAAAGAAACAATAGAAGACATCTGAGCTGACCCCTGACCTCTACAGACATGTGCACACATAACACATCCACAAGTACTCACTCACATGACCTCTTATACATGCACAGCCACAAAACTAAAGTGAAAGAGATCTTTCGAATAGAACATTTTTACATCTATACTCTAACTTGGGAAATAGATAATCAAATATTATTAATGGAAATAAAATAAATGATAAATATTAGCATCTTAGGATATATCTTAAGATTCAGAGGAAAGTCCTGCTAACTGAGGCCTTTGGAAAGCAAGCAGGCAAACCTTTTTGTTTAGGGTCAGGAAGATCGATTTCATTTGATTGAACTTAGTCATAGATTTTTCTCTTTGTCTTGGTGATGACATCACACCTCTCGACATTTCCCAGTGTAATTCACTGACCATGAATGTAACTGCCACATTAACTATTTCAGGTGGTCAGAATTTGCCCCCAGGAGCAAGAAGATTCCAGGTTTATTTCAAGAACAGTTTAAAAGGTGTGTTAAGAATGCAGACTGTTTAGCCAGAGGCTTAACAATTAGACTGTTCCTACCAAATGCCAGTTCATCTCAAATTTATCTCCAAGCCTCAGTTTCCCTACCTGTAAAATATTCAAAACAGTATACTGTCCATCATAAACAGAAAGCCAGATTTTGGGAGAGAGGTAGTCAAGAGCTTTTTAAAGATCTCAGGGTGGCCAAATGCTTGAGGACACCAGAATCAAATCTTTTTGCATCAATAAAAATATTAGCCTTATTTTTTATATTTAATTTATGGAAAATAAACATGTGACTCTGGCATAACTTCCCATGTAACTTTGGAGGACTCACATATGCATTACAGTATCTTTTCTTTCTAAATTAAGTAATGAGCTTACATCAGTATATCCTAGATACTTTTAATATATTTACTTATTTGTATGTATGATTGTGTGTATGTATGTACATGTGTGATTGTGTGTGTGTACATGTCATGCATACTTGTGGAGATCAGAGAACAATTTGTGCATGTCGGTTCTCTCCTTCCAACATGAGGGCTGCAAAGATCAAACTCATGGTGAATCATGGCAGCATCTTGCCATCAGTTCCCAGGTCTTTTGTAGACCACGCATCCCATGACATACTATCTTTAATCAGTTTCTTTAGAATACACAGTCCAGAGTCAAAGACAACAATATTAAAAATGCTGAGCTGGAAGGCTTTCCATGCTCTGTTGCCTGTTTCTGTGAGACCCTGGCTGTAGCCCAAATTCCCTTCTTTTAAGGTTGCAGTGTAGCATAATGAACTGTTGTGGGTGAGCACCAGGAACTGTTACTGTATTTCTAGTGCAGGATAAGACAAGCCCTTGGAACTGGAAGGACACTTTGAAGCCATCTAGTTCCTCCTGCCCAGTGTCAAGCAGATGAAATGCTGCAGGGCAAGTTCACCACCTATCATGGCCTCAGGAAAAGGTTCAGTATTTGAATGAGTCACTCCCCTTAAAAGTTTCAATTTTAAGGGGAGCAATAGTGATAAGTAACAGTGTTGCTAAAAACAATGGTTTCTTCTTCTCTGGTGATCCTGTGCTAACTTAGTAGGCCTTGGTGCCAGGTCGTATCAACTACAGCTAATTTTGTTCATTTTCTTCTTCTGTGTGTCTGCATGTATGTATGTGTGTGTATGTATGTGTACAGATGCACAAGCACATCAGATATGTTCCCTACTTCTTTGCTTTATTTTCTGGGCCAGAGTCTCTCATGAACTCTGAGCTTGCTATAGTTACTCAGCTTACCCAGGAAATCTCGTCTTCACTTGCTAAGATTTGGGATTGCAGGTGGTTCCTACACCTGCCCAGTTTTTACTTGAGCTCTAGAGATACAGACTGACCTTCAAGCATGCTTACCGAGCACTTTCTGCACTGAGCCCTCTCCCTAGTTCCCCACATCCTATTTGACAGTGTCATGGGTCATAGATTTTTCCCTTGCAATTATTTATGTGTTTGTGGTGTTGATGGTCTCACACTTGGCCTTATATGGGCTCTACCACTTAGCTACACCTTCAGCCCAGCTGGAATTATGTATACAGCCCAAGCAGTGCAAGACCATGGCCAAGGGACCCTTGTTTGAGGCACCTCAGTTCTTTGCTTCTCATGCTGTCTAATCCCCCAGGGTCTGTCTCTGTGGACTCTCCTAGCAGAAGACATTGGGATGGGGATGGTACATGTTAAGGCCCATCTCCTGTACCTACAATGTCCCCCCAAAGTTTGTCAGGGAGATGGACATAGCTACCTACCATTAGGGGGCTTCTCAGAAGAATACAAGCTGCACTGTGTGAATGCCAATCCAGAATGTGCACTTGTCCTACTCTGTTGTGTGAGGTTTCTGGCCCAGACTTGCAGGTCTAGCCTTGAGGTTCAGACCCACAGATCTGCAGTTTCACAGTCCCACAAAGATATACAAATGCTTACATTAATCTTATGCTGATTGGCCTAAGATCCAGGCATATAACTTGCTTACTCTTTACCCTTAAACTAACCCATGATTCTTATCCTGCTCAGCCATGTGTCTTGGTACCTTTTCTCAGAGCAGCATTTCAGCTTCTTTCCTCTTCTTCTGCTGGTGACTCATCCAGCTCTCTCTGGCATCTCTGCTCTGTTCTTCCTGTTCTCATAATTTTCTTAGTCTGGTAGCCCCACCCACACTTCCTGTCCACCTCTAGCCAATTGGCTTTTTATTAAACCAATAGGAGGGACAAATATTTAAAATGTACCAACATAATCCCACTACACTACTCAGTGCCTGTGCTGGTCTTGACAAAGTAAGGGCAAGAGCTCAAGGGCAGAATATGACTACAAAAGACAATGCTCATTACTTGAAGACCAATATGTCTGCCTGTCCACAGGGCAGATTATTTACATAGCTAAGACCAAAATCACCTGTGGTGAGCTTGCATATATGGTGGCAAGCTACTTAAATTAATTGACTTTTTATTTTTTATTTTTTTCTGGGTACAGTGAGAAGTCTAACTAGGTTTCAGGAGTGAGGAACAATTCCAGGTTTTCAGAATTTGAAGAACAGCAAGAACATTCCCATGAGTTTCAGCGGCCATTGTATCTTTATATTAGATGGAGAGATTTTGTCAGAATCTGACAGTTGTCAACACCTTAAATTTCAATTCTCCAGCCAGAAGACCAAAAGAAAGCCAGAATTTCTAGTAACAAGGAGTTATGTGAATTCTGGTTTGGAATGATGCACTAATAAATAGCAAGACTGAAGTATCATTTCTTTATCAGGATGGAAATATTAAGACTACAGTCTGTGCTGAACTATTCTAGCCTGTAGCCCGGGAAAAGACAAGAGGTACCACTGCACAGCTGTGAGGCTATTGACTGATGGCTCTGCAAAAGTAGAAACCGTGGCAGACAAGATCGCTACCAAGCTGTATCTTACATAAGGCTTCACGTGGTGTTTCTGGAGTCCTTGAAACACACCTGTGCCACTGACTGCCAATATGTAAATCGCTTAAAACTCCATTAGGCTGGTCTAGGCCAGAAAAGCCCATCTGCTGGGTCTCTGTCACTTTCCCTCTTGGATTCACGGGTGGGCATACGTCCTTGAGATGCCCAGATGGATGAATATGTGTTTGTGTCTGGTCCTAGTCACTTTTGGGGATTTTTACTTTTATTGAGCTAAATAATTTGATGTCTTTTTCCCTCTCTCTCTCTCTCACTCAAATAATAAAAATTTTATATTAAAATTTAAATAAACCATAAACCTTGTTTTTTGTTGTTGTTGTTTTATAAAACAAGGAGTCATTATTTTTACATGCAAAAAATAGATTAGGAAAATCTCTTCATTGGAATAAACATTGTACTCCTGGGGAATTTTCTGTCCAGTGTGTAGGACTGGAGAGGATAGACAGGGGAACATGATTTAAGACTAACTGGTACTTGTCTGCTGGTGTTGATACTGTTTGAAAAGTGTAGGAAGCTATGGGGTATTTTAATAGTCCTGATCATTAAGAATGTCAAATAAGAAATACTGAGGGTTGAGAGGGAAAGAGAAAGAGAGAAAGAGAGAGAGAGAGAGAGAGAGAGAGAGAGAGAGAGAGAGAGAGAGAGAGAGAGAGGAGGGGGGAACTTCCAGAGCCAGCAGTGTTTGAATGAGGAAGATAATTACAACCTTGTCCACAGCAGACTTCTGAGTGTGCCTTGGCACTTTCTCTGTTCAGTGTGCAGATTATTTCCCCCACTAATGTTGATGGCTGTCTGTTATGGACATAGCTGTTTTAGTAAAGCGTGTATCTTTTCCACCATTGCCCAGAAGGAACAACTGAGTGGACTGGTGTTTTAATTTTCGGACACTCATCCAGATTTGATAGGAAGTAGGGGGAGGTGCATATGACTTTTCCATGTCACTCAAAAGATTTGACAGCAGTGGAGAACTGATTAGTTTCTTTAAAAAAAAAGTAATATCATGCAATTAAAGCAACATTTAAAACAAATTTTAATAGGCAAGAAAAACATTTATAATCTATTTGTGTGCATGTCTATGTGTATGTGAATGTGTGTTTGAGTTTGTATGTGTGTGTATGAGTGTTTGAGCATGGGTGTGTGTGTGTTTGAGTGTGTGTGTGTGTATGAGTGTTTGAGCATGGGTGTGTGTGTTTGAGTGTGTGTGTGTGTGTTTGTGTGTGTGTATGAATGTTTGAGCATGGGTGTGTGTGTGT
>PVIH01006460.1:0-110923 GCA_004025045.1 Sigmodon hispidus | reverse complement strand
GAGAGAGAGAGAGAGAGAGAGAGAGAGAGAGAGAGAGAGAGAGAGAGAGAGAGAGAGAGAGAGAGAGAGACTTTGGGCCCCAGAAGGCCACATGTTCGTTTAGTGTTTACTAAGCTCTTCAGGCAAAGCATGTGAGAAATACAAAAAAAAATGAGAAGCCCTCCAGGAGCTTAAAATCTAGCTGAAGAGACAGATGGAGTGTGTAGCTAGAAACCAGTTACTTAACAATGCAAGCTGCCATCGCCCAGGGGAAGGGCTCTAATCTGAATGCCACAGACCACAATTGTTCCCACTGTAGGAGAAGAAAGATCACTGTAAGTTAGATGACTGACTAGGGAGAACTGGATATGGGGAGAAGGGAAAGAATGGGCAGAGAAAGTTCTAGCAAAGGCAGGTCTGTCCTAAGAACCTTACAGCAGAGATAGGTCTGGGCCACACTCGCAGTGACTTATTTGTTCCGGCGCACAGGACTTCGGGCTCCCAAAAGGGCCTTTCCACTCTCCTTCCCTTTCTATCATTCTTCAAGGCATCTCAAGCGAACCAAGCAATGGTCTACATTTGAGCTTAGATAACCTAGTCAGTAAACTGCTCATCTTGCAAGTGTGAGGACCTGAGTTCAAGTCCCAGAACCTGCTTGTAGAAAACAAGCAAACAAACAAATTAAAAAAAGGAGACATTAGCTCCAGTGCTAGGGAGGTGGATACAGGCAGACACCTGGAGCTTCCTGGTTCCAGTGTACTCTACTGTGAGAGCTCCAGGCTACTGAGAGACTCTGTCTTAATAAAACAAGCTGTGTTGGGTGTTGTGGGCTATGCTTTAATCCCAACACTAGGGAAGCAGAGGCCGGTGAATTTCTGTGAGTTCAAGTCCAGTCTGGTTTGCACAATGAGTTTCAAACCTCAAGGACACATAGTGAAACTCTGTCTTAGAAAACAAAGACAAAACAACAACTTAAAAACCCAAGTGGATAGCATCTACAGAATGACACCCAACACTGTTGTCTGGCTTTTACACACACATGAATGAACACACACACACACACACACACACACACACACACACACACACACACACACGTGCACGCTACTTGTGAGACATGATTGGCAGAAAAAGGCAGGTAAAAGGGGCTGATCCTCACCCATTTGTCACAGCATGATCAGGGTGAACTTTTGGCAGGGGGACACTCCTCCACCAGTTGACACTTTAACTACAGTGACTGCTTCCTGCCCTGACAGTAACCAGATATGTGTTTGAAAAGCAGTGAGAGACATTTCCTTAGTTAGGACGCCTTTCAAGGCAGTAGGAAAGAAGCTTTAGTTTCACATACTAAGCCTGGACAATTAGCCATCAGGTGAGAGACCTTCACAGTCACCAGCCACAGTGCTGGGACCCATTTCCTTCCCCACCCATCACCTTACCCAGGGCCTTGAAAATACACTGAGCCTCCCACCAAGGGTAGCCTCCCAGCCCCCAGCAGCTCCTGCCCATACTTCTCCTGGTCCCACCCAAACCTAGTTCTCCAATCACGTGCAAAGGGGATCCAGAGCAGGCCCTACCTGCTTTCTCTCACTTGCTGAGAATGATTCAACCCTCTGAAGTCAGAACAGCAGCTCTAGAGAGAACAGGGAACCAGAGTTCGACTTCTGCCTCTTATGATACCCACTGTTTTCCTAGAGTCTGATCTCTGGCCTAGCTGGTTTTGTTTTTGTTTTTTAAGGCAGGGATTCACTATGTGTCCTTCCTAGAAGTCACACCATAGCCAAGACTGGAGTCACGGCTCCAAATAGTAATAGTTCACATTGTTGGTTCCTTATCAATAGTCAAGAGCACTGTCTAAAGCCTGTGCTGGGCTCTTTGTGCACAGAATCCTAGGAAATATGGGCCTCGAAGAGATTAAGTGACTTCCCTAAGGTCCCAAAGCCAGTGGGTAGTGGGGGGCCAATGCCCAAGGCCACTCTGCTACTCTGCCTGTTTGCTGTATCAGCCCTCATTGGTATCCTCTGTTAAAACTGCTCACCTGCTTGGTAAATATGCTGCTGGCATCAATGGACAATGTCAAGCCCCTTAGTCCTTAGATGTTGAAATCTGGGCCTTGTCTAGATGTTTAGATTCAAAATCATATCTTACCAAGATCCCCCATCCTAGGGGTTTATCAGGATGGGCTCAATTTGGGGAACTCTATACTTGATCATAGGATATTTCTCTTCCATTTCCCCAAGAACCTGGGACCAAAAACCAAGAGGCAGGATGCAGACCTTCTATGGATGGGCAGAGAGCTAGGAATGGATTCCTAACTTATTTATACCACTTGAGCCTAGGCCATTCCCCTTCTTTAATTTTTTTTTTAATTTTATGTGTATGAGTATTTTTTCTGCATGTATGTCTGTGCACCATCAGATCTGTGCCTGGTGCCCAAGGAAGCCAGAAAAAAGCATTATATTCTCTGGGATTGGAGTTACTGATTGTTTAAGGTGCCACATGAATGCTGGGAATTGAACCTGGGTCCTCTGAAAGAGCAACAGGTGCTCTTAACTACTGAGTCATCTCTCTAGCCCTAAAATCATCCCTTTTTGAAGTAAACCAGGCACAAAAATCTCCCTCAGCAGGACGGAGTCATTGAATGCTTGCATCTCTCTGGAGGGATAGCAGAGTCTCTGTGGTAGTTAGGCCGCTGGGAAGGGTTACAACAGAATATGGAGTCCACAGACTCATGGCCTGGGAGATTTCTATGGAGTTTTCTCTAGATGAATGCCAACAAGTGCGAAAACCCAGACTAGGAGTGGAATTGGGCAGTTGGCTTTAGCTGGAGATTATGTTTAAAGAATTTTGTCTGTGAAGCTGAATTTCCATAAACATGGGTTCCTGAGTGATTCCTGTTTGTCAGGCAGAGTTTAGGGTGCACTGGTTCTTGTTACTCGCCTTAAAAGTAGGATGATATATACATGCATGTGCTTTGGGCCAGGAGACTCAGCCAAGGGGACAGGAATTCCACATCTGCAAGTCTCAGTTTTCAACCCTCACTGTGAGACAGTAAAGCAGGAAGTCAGAGAATCAATCCTGACATCATGAAAAGATCTTAGAACCCCGAGCTGATGTATTCCAAACTTAAGTTCCGAGGATAAGTCAACCTGCAACACAGCCCACCTTGGAAAATCTGGCTCAAGGACAGCATCTGGAGTGGACAGAGTGGCCTCTGGTCTAGAGCTCTGATACCCCAGCAGACCTGCCCACAGGTCTCACAAGCAGTGCCAAGCATGCCATCCCCATGGCGCTCACAGGAGAAGCAGGGCCCTAGAGGGTCCTCACATCTTTTCATATTGCCACCCTCCCATGTCCCACAATGTCTGCAGCACCCACGGGCAAGGCTAGGGGGTGACTACCCAAAGAGGGACCCGAGGCTGATAATCAGCTCTAAAGTTTTCCAGGGACATTAGTCTGTGAAGTAAAAAAGATGGAATCACTTACACAGTTGCCTGGGGCCAAAGCAAGTCCCCATGGAGCACAGCCTTAACTGCGGGGGTAGGAGTCTGTATCAAACTAACGTCAGAGACAATCCTTTAGCTGTTCCTGGTACCTCAAAGAATTAATCAGACCAATTCTACCCACAGCCAAATTCCTACATAGCTAGAGTTGAAAGACACAATTTTTTTTTTTTTTTTTTTAGACAAGGTCTCTCTCTGTAGCCCTGGCAGTCCTAGAATTCACTATCTAGACCTGGCTGGGTTTACTATATATAGATCAGGCTGGCTTGAACTCCCAAAAATTTGCCTGAAAGGTATGAGCTACTATGGCCAATTCAAAACAAATAGCTTGATATTATCATCACATATAGAAAAACACATTTAGCATTAGGTGGAGCTCGGGGAACCCCGTGGAAGAGGAAGAAAAGACTGTAGAAACAGAGGGTCAACGACACCAACTAACCTGGGCTCATAGGGGCTCCCAGAGGCTCACCTGACAACCAGGGAGCCTGCATGAGACTGACCTAGGCCCTCGGCATCTGTTACAGTTGTGTAATTGTCTTGTGGTAGGACTCCTAATAGTGGGAGCAGGTAATGTGTCTGCCAGCTTTTAGGACCCTACTCCTCATATTGGGCTGCCCCTTCCGGCCTTAATACAGGGGGGACCTAGTTTCACTGCGCCTTGACCAGCTATGTTTGGTTGGCATCCAGCAGCACACCTGTGAGGACCCAAGTTTAGATCTCCTGAGCCAACTTAAAAGCTGGGTCTATAATCCCAGGGCTGGGGAGGTGGAAGCAGCAGGATCCTAGGGCTTGGTGGCCAGTTGGTCTTCTATACCAGTGAGCTCTGAGTTCAATGAGAAACACTGTTTTAAAAAGTAATGTCGACAGCGATTAAGAAGGACACTTGACATCAACTTCTGACCTCCACACATATATGTACATCCCCTCATATGTGCACATACATGAACATGTACACATTCAACATACATACAATGGGACTGATAGAATACTGACTTACTATATTTGGTATCCCTGGGTTTGATTACCAGCATGAAAAAAAAGGAAAAGAAAAACACATCTATATTTTTTTCCCCTCACAGCTCTTCTCTCGCCTTCCAAGGTTTTTCCTCTCAGGATCCTTAGCTGGTGATGACCCACTAAAACAGCCCATGGCATTGTGGAAGGATTCATGACCACAGCCCTTGCCATCGCTGTAACCCCAGAAGACTGTTGGTGGCCCCCCTGGGAAGCTGCAGTGTGCTCACTGTGGAACTTTTCAGAACATCATCCCTGTACCTACCAGCACTGCCAAGGCTGTGGGCAAGGTCATCCCAGAGCTGAAGGGGATGCCCATTGGAATGGCTTTCCACGTTCCTACCCTCCGTGTGTCTGTCGTGGATCTGACATGTCACATGGAGAAAGTCGCTAGATACAATGACATCAAGAAGGTGGCGAAGCAGGCTTTGAAGGGCTCACTTAATGGCATCCTGGGCTACACTGAAGACCAGGCTGTCTCTTAAATCTATGCTGCCCACTCTTCCACCTTTGATGCTGGGGCTAGCACTGTTCTCAATAACAACTCTGTAAAGCTCATGTCCTGGTATGGCGAGGAATACAGCTATAGCTAAAGGGCGGTAGATGGCTCACATGGCTTCCAAGGAATAAGAAGCCTTAGACCATCTACCCCAGAAAGAACAGAGAGGAAGAAAGAGGCCCTCAGCTGCTGAGGAGTCACTGTCCCAACACAGCCCAGAAACACTGAGAATCTCCCCTCAGAGTTTCCATTCCAGACCCACAGAAGAAGGAGAGGCCCTAGGGAGTACTACTCGCTTGAACATCATCAATAAAGTTCCCTGCACCTGCCAAGATAAATGAAATAAAATAACAGACCATGGAGCTAGGCAGTGTTTTCCTGGGATGTTTTTCCTCACCCCCATACCTCCCATCCCCAGACTCCAGGTCTCCTATGGTTCCCAGCCTCCACTCACACACCCGGCCATCTGCTCAGAGCCTGTACCAGTCTCTTTTGCCTGGTGGAGAAGGCCAGGGCTCGGGGTGGCTGAGCCAGAAGTGATTCCCATCTCAAAGTCCAGGGCTGCTTCCCAGCCAGCTCCATATGGGGGCCTGGATCAGCCTTCCTCAGAACAAAGGGGCATCTTCAGCCCAGCACGAGGACCTCCTGCCTGCGACAATTCATCACTCACTAGCCTGTTCACAGTTAACAGTGCAAATGTCCTCTGAGCCAGGAAGGAACTTGTCAGCCTTCACAGGGAAGCATGCCATAGGAGTTAAGTGGGAGGGTATAGAGTTCAGGTTGCCCGGGCTGCAGCCTGGCTTTTCTGTCTCACAGAATGTCATCACTGAATCCCACCCTCCTCCAGGCCCAGATTTCTCATCTCTGAAAGGGGAACGTTAGCGAATGTCTCCTTCAGTCATTGTGAAGGTTCAATGGAATATGTCATAAAGCATTTTGGGTGTTCAGTATGCAGAAAGTATTAAATAAATGTGGCTACTAGCATTATTACCAAAGTCAGCAGAGCCTTTTAAAGGGACAGCCTTCCCTGAAGCACAGAGATAGAGGATGGGGAGCACTGTTCACGGGCCTCTCAACTCCTGCTATTTCTCGAGAGGAGTGTCTTTTCTTCCTCCTTCCTTCCTTTCCTTCTTCCTCTTCCTCCTCCTCCTCCTCCAATAAATTCACCCCCCTCTCTTTCTCTCTTTGGTTTTTCCAGACAGGGTTTCTCTGCATAGCCCAAGCTGTCCTGGAACTCACTTTGTAAACCAGGCTGGCCTTGAACTCAGAGATCCTCCTGCCTCTGCTTCCAAAGTGCTGGGGTTAAAGGCATTTGTCACTTCTGCCTGGCAATCTCTTCTCTCTCTCTTTTTAAATTTATTTTTATTTTATGTGAATTGATGCTTTGCCTGCATTTGCCTGCCTGCCTCTGTGTGTGTGTGTGTGTGTGTGTGTGTGTATAGGCCAAAGGTCAACCTCAGGTATCTTCCTCAGCAACGATGTCTTCCTTGTTTTTGTTTGTTTGTTTGTTTTGAGACGAGGAGTCACTGGTACCTAGGGCTGGCCAATTTACGTGAACTGGATGGACAGTGAGCTTCAGGACAACCCCTGTCTCCATTTCTCCAGATTTTTTTTACTACAAGAGTTCTGGGGATCAAACACAGGCCCTCATGACTATGCAGCAAGCGCTTTGCCAAGGAGCTGTTTCCTCAACGCCACCTACCATATGTTTTTGTTCTTGTTTAGTTTTTCTTTTTTAATTGTTGACAGACTTGAGAACTCTACTACTGGCTTAGTGAAGTCTATTCAAAATGTTTCAAGATTAACCCATAATTAAAAATTTCATGTCCGGGGCTGGAGAGATGGCTCAGCGGTTAAGAGCAACATCTGTTCTTCCAGAGGACCCGGGTTCGATTCCCAGCACCCACGTGGCAGCTAACAACTGTCTGTAGTTCCAGTTCCAGGCAAACACCAAGGCAAATAAATAAATAAAGTTTAAAAAAAAAATTTCATGTCCTTAAAATGACTCTTCAAAAATCTAAGTGCCCCACAAAATAAGGCAATTTTTTTTTCTATGTTTAAACAGGAGAACATAGTCAATGGCCCAGGATGCTCATGTAGTGAAAACCTTGATAAGCTGAATGAAGACGTGGATGAAGCCCAGCCTCCAGCCTATGTCTTTGGTTATATTCTTGTCAGTTTACATTCCAGTCTCTGAAAAGAACATGTGACATAACTGTGCCATGCACAGTCACCTCTGCCACCTGTCAACTGATTCAAGCTAGAAAGTATGTTCTTCTGAGCTTCACAAAATGGAAGCTCTCTTCCCTGCTCTCATGACACAGACTACCTGGCCGCCAGTCTGGTTTATATAAAGGGGAAAAAGGGACATCTTACTTGCAGCCTGGATACGAGCCTTCCGGCTGACCAGCAGCCCAAAGCGGTTCTGAGCCACACACTCATAGTCACCCTCGTCCGAAGGGCCACCTCCCTGCTCCAGCCTGAAGTGGTGAATCAGCAAGGACCCATTGGCCAGTAGGGTGAAGTGGGTGCTCTCAAGCAGCTCTGCTCCATTCTTCCTCCAGGAGACTTGCACTGGAGGGGTCCCCTCCACTTTGCAGCCCAGCACTATGGGCTGTCCAGGGACTGCAACGTCATCATTCGGCTCCACAGCAAACGCCAGTTCAGCAGAGTGGCCCTGACCTGCATCCAGAAGGGGAAATGGAAGGAAAGGAGATGTTAGCATAGAATGCACATACAGCCAAGAAGAATTCCATACACAGAGATTTCAAGTTCCATGGTTCTATGTACCCATCACATCTCTGTGGTGTATCTTCGGGCTTAATCCCTATCACACGCAGAACTTTTATGTATTACAAATGCCATCCTGTGTAACATTTTACTTAACTCCAACCACTGCAGAAAAGTGAAAGCCATTAATTTGTACCACTCCCCGCTTCATAGATAAGAAAGCTGAAACCTCCAGACCTTAGGTGACTTGCCCAGGGCCTCACAAGAGGTCATTGCAAATCTGAGTCTTGGAGGACTGGAGTGAAGACTCAGTGGCTAAAACCATTGGCTTCTCTTCCAGAGGACTCAGGTTCAACTTCCTGCACCTACATGGGGACACAACCATCTGTATCTGGTCCTGGAGATCTAATGCCCTCTTCTGGCCCCCATGTGAGCCAGGGAAGAGAAGCACAGACATGCATTCTAGCAAGACACCCTCACACATAAAACAAACTAAACTAAAAAACAAAACAACAACCAGAGTCTCCTCTGGGCAGTGGTGGCACAAGACTCTAATCCCAGCACTCAGGAGGCACAGGCAGGTGGATCTCTGAGTTTCAAGGCCAGCCTGGTCTACAGAGTTCTAGGACAGGTAGGGATACACAGAGAAACCTTGCTCCCACCCACAATTAGAGTCTCAAAGCAAGACTGATCCCAATAGCCCGCTGCCTGCTTTGTGATTAGCCTGCACAGGCACTGAGGTCTCATAGACTTTCAGGGTGTAACCTTAAAAATTTCAGTGTATCCTCATCAACTATTTAAATGTGGCTTGTGACATGATTAGCAAGAGAGTGTTTTGGAAAATTAAAGTCGCTAAAGCAACGTAGTTCAGCTGGTAGAGTGTTTGCCTAGCATACATAAAGCACTAAAACGCAGCATGATTGTCTGTAATTCCAGCCCTGGAGAGATGGGGCAGATCAATTAAGCAGGAAGGCATTTTGGCCATCCACATATAAGGCTGACAAAGATGTCCCCTCATTGTGAATTTAAAAGAATGAATGAATGAAGCCTGGTATGTTGGTGCACACCTTTAGTCCCAGCATGGGGGAGGCAGAGGCCAGTGGATATCTGAATTTGAGGCCAGACTGGCCTGCTGAGTGAGTTGGGAGTTTTAGGTCAGCCATGGCTATACAGAGAAACCCTGTCTGGAAAAAACAAATCTAAAAAGCAGAGTGAAATAATAATAAATCAGGTTTCTATTTGCTGGCAAACTATTAGAGACCTGGTCTAGTGCCTGGTTGGGAGCAGCAGGTATGGGCTCAGGACTCAGGGTACAGGCTAGGCTGTCCCTTACCCCAGGTTCTGGGTGTTGGTCCCTTGACTTTTGTTATAAGGAGAGATCAGAAATAGCAAACATCAACTTAGATTTCCTAAATTTAGCAGAAAGTGTGTTTGTCTATAATATTCATTTTCAGGTAACTTCACTGCTCCAGCAGAATAAAAATGTGTGTGTGTGTGTGTGTGTGTGTGTGTGTGTGTGTGTGTGTGTGTGTGTAGAGAGAGAGAGGGGGGGTTGAGAGAGAGAGAGAGAGAGAGAGAGAGAGAGAGAGCAAGCGAGCCCAGGAGTGAATTACGGTTCAAGAAAAAGGAATAAGTAGCAAGCACTCTCTCTTATCCCACGGGTGACAGCCCGTCTCTTCAGCAAGCAGATAGGCTATGACTTCACTCCAAGAAGAATGAACCTGCTTGTCTAAAAGGGCGGGCACAAGCCCCCTCTTTACATCTCCAGGGCCTTGTTTATGATCCTGGATCCGGGTTCTCGCTCACAGACTCAGGCTCTTCGCCGCTGAGCCAGACCTAGTCTGGGGGGGCGGGGGTCTAGGCATTGCCTCCATTCTAGTAATAAGGACAGTTTAAGATATTTGACGCTCACACTCATTCAAATCCCTAGCAACCTCCACACACCCCAAGTTTGAGCAGCCTCCGCCTCCAAGCCAACACCGCTGAAGCCATAGGGGATAAAGTTTCTCCTGGGTGCAGATGGAATATTTTGCTTCTTGGGAGGGAAGGAAAGGAAAGAGAATAGTTCCAATGTGTGTCTGCGAAGGATTTGAGAAAGAGGAGGACCTAGATCCACACCCTTCTTGGGTGAAATGAATCTTTGATAGGCACGGAGGAAGCGACCCACCGGTTTGCCCCGCAAACCCAGGGCAAGGACTCCTAGAGGGCTCCCTCGGGGAAGGGCGGGGCCCTGGGCAGTGCGGCTGGCAGGCGCTTGCCCTGAGCGACATCGCCTCTCCTCCGGCTCTCCCGGCTCTCGGTAGGGTCGCCCTCTCCTCGGCCCACGGCGATCTGTCTTTCTTTCCTCTTCCTCATATACCCCTGGACCCAGTCCCGGCTCTAAACACTGTTGGGTGTGTGTGTGTTAGGGGGGAGGATGCCGTCTCAGTCCCGAGCAGGCGCGCCCCCATCCCCGGACCCCTATCTGCCGCTTCCGGCTTCAGTCGCCTCGGGCTACTCAGGGTCCTCCAGCCCAGCTCTGCGCACCCGATCTTGCCCTTCTCGGTTGGGACTCGTCAGCTCATTTTCCTCCGGCTGGTTTCCTTCAGTCCCCTACATCAGCCTGCCTCCCCAACTCCCGCTTTGCCGTGCTCCTAGCTCCTCCGTTCAGAATCAGGGACCAGCCCTGGACTTATCCCAAATCCACGAGGCCCAGACAACCGACTCCCGACCCCCATCCCGAGATTCTGCCCTGCTCTCTCCCACCCCTCCTGCAGTCCTTCCAACCACAGGTAGCCTTGCCAGAGTGGCTCTCCCCGTCCCCGCAGCGCGCTGTCCCGCCTGGTCTCTCCAGCACGCGCTCCTAGCGCAGGTCCGCGCGGTGTCCCGGGGTCCGCCCCTCTCGACTAGGTTCTGAGTCCCGGCTCACCCCGGCTTGGCGCGGGCAGCGGCAACAGTAGCAGCAGCGGTAGCAACGACAGCAGGAGCCGGGGCCGGCGCAGCTCCGGCGGGCGGCGCGGGGACGCGGTGCGCGGCGCAGCCATGGGGCTCTCGGTCCGCTGGGCTCGGCGACGCGCGGCGCTACCCGGGGTGGGGGCCTCTCGCGGGTTCACAGCGTCCCGCGGGGCCGGCGCCGGGGCCGGGGCCGGGGCTCGGGCCGGGGCCGAGCCCGGGCGGCGGGAGGTTGGGGCCGCATGCTGGCCTTAGCGGGGAACCGGGATCAGGGAGAGCGCCGCTTGCGCCATCTTGCACCCACCGCGGCGATCTGTCAGCCGCGCCCGGGGTGCGCGCTCCGCTTTCCGCCCGCGCCCGCACCGCCCTCCTCCTCTGCCCGCCGCCCCCCTCCTCTCCCCTCCCCCAGCCCCCTCTCCCCGGAGGCCGGGTCTGGGGAACAAAAGAGCCGGCGAGCGCTTTAAGCTGCCGGACATTCCCGGCTGCGCGGCGGACGCGCCCCCTGCGCTTTGAACTGCAGCGGGAGTAGCTGGCGCCGACCCGGGTATCTGCTCCTCGTGGCCCGTCCGGACTTCAGGATCTGGGAAAGTGATAACTGCGAGAAAGGGTCCAGGCTGCGGAAAAATACGCAAAGCCGAGGGGTTTGCTCTCCCTCACTTACTCTGCGGTGTCCTCTTCCAAAATGCCCAACTCTGTTTTAAAGACAATTCTCTTAAAACTGCTCAAAGTTGTTAGAAATTCGGTATTCCCTAGGTTCCTAGTCCTTCTGTTTAAGGGATGTGCTGTATATCTTACAAGACTGGACTCCCTGGACTGAGGAGTTAGGGCTCTCCGATAGATGAACTGGGAAGAGTAGCCCCAACGCGACAATAAGAGCTCCTTAGAAGCCTGAGACCCCACCCGGTTCTGTCCTCTGTCTAACCCAGACATTCTCACTAAGTTGGTCTGAAACCTGAAGACAACTATCTCCCCTTAACTTTGCAGATCTTTAAAAGCATGGTCCAGTCAATCACTTTAACTGGTTAAGCACGTTGGAAGTTAGAATTGCCAGGATCATCTCTGTACTGAACCTGATGTTTTACACACATAAAAGAAGACAACTCTTAAGAGAGACGTATGTATGTTACCCCACAGAAATCTTGAATCCTGGCCTTTTACTATTCTATGCAAGCATTTGTTAGGTCCAATTCTGTGGGTGAGTTCATCAAAAATAAATCCTGGAGGCTAGAGACTTAAAGATGCCTCACAAAGAAGCTCTGACATGACAGGAATGGTGGGACTGTGCTAAGCCTCTGACCTCTGATAGCCTAGCCTGACTTTGAATTTACTTTGTATCAGAGGCTGACCTTAGACTCTTTAATCCTCCTGCCTCCACATCCCAAGTGCTGGAATTATGAGTATGTGCCACCATGCTTTGGTACAGGTGAGTAAGAAAGAGATGGTTCAGCAGGAAAAGGCACCACCAGTGTGGCCAAGCCTGGCTGACCAGCTGAGTCCCATCCCTGGGACCTGTATAACTGAAGGAAAAAATGACACCCACAGCAAATTATCCTCTGACAGCCAGCCACACTTGCTCTGTGGTGCATGCACACACGCACATGTGCGCTAAATAAATGTACTAAAATTTTCTAATTAAAAAAAAAAAAAGTTCTGAAGAGCCAGGCATAGTGGCACACATCTTTAATCTCAGTACTTGGGGGCCAGAGGCAGGTGGATCTCTGTGAGTTTGGGGCCAGCCTGGTCTACATAGTGAGTTTCAAGACAGCCAGGGCTACATAGAGAAAACTTGAATCAAAAAAAGCAAACAAAACAAAAAACCAAAGCAACTTCATAAAAACAAGAACATAAATAAATAAACAAACCCCTTCAGGTCTCTAGAAATCAAAAGCCTATACACAGATAAATCTGCATTAATATAAGCCAAAGATGATAGTGTGGAGTCATGTGAGCAATGGAGAGATTCAAGAGCAGGGCTGGGTCATTTTCACAAAAGGATTCATTGAAGAAGGGCCAGAGTGAGGCCTCTTCGACAAGAGGGATGGTCGTATTGAAAGAGAGACCTCTCTGGGCCCTAAAGTCCCGGAATGCCCTCCTGCAGGTCTTGAATCATCAACCACCTCTTCTTGGCATGTTCTGAACTCCAGAGAGGTCAAATTGGTGTCCTGAATTGCTGTCATTTTAAATTCATCTTGACAAGTGTTTAATTTTTCTTTATCAAAACCCTTGGTCTGAGAGCGATATGCAAATAATGGCTATTCCGCTGCATGCAAAATGTGCAGTATCTCTCTGTGTGATCTGTCAATTAAGTCTGAGCCTAGCCCACCAGTCACTTTGGGGGTGGTCCTGGGCATGACAGACTCTGCTGGCTCATAATTCCTTCCAGTGAAAAAGCACTTTATAGGCTTCTTAAAGATTTCAGCAAAGAGAAGCTGTCAACTATGATCCTGTGATGTATGGAGTATGATTTGTAAGACTGTGCATACATTTGAGTTCTTTGATCGCAAGATATTTGTGAAGATGAGCAATGCAGGTGTGAACCTAAGACTGCATTGATAGCAGGTGCATCCCAAGAGAGTTAGAAATGTGGCTCAGCATATCTGTGGGCCAAAATGTATGTCACAATTTCAAAAAGTTAGCAGGGTCTCAGATACACTCCCCCAACCTTGCTGTGCACAAACATGCATGTGGCACACAAGTGTACATTCAAGCAAACAGTCATGATACATGCCAGGTCTGCTCATTCTCAACCAAACCGTGACATTTCCAATCCCTTTGTCTTGAAGTTTGAAAACAAAGTTGTTTGTATGTATGTGTCTATAAGAGTATATGTGCCCGCTTGTGTGTGTATGTGTGTGTATGTGCATATGTGTGTGTATGTGCATATGTGTGTGTGCCCACTTGTGTGTGTATGTGCATATGTGTGTGTATGTGTGTATGTGCATATGTGTGTGTATATATATGTGTGTGTGTATGCATGTGTGTGTATGTGTGTATGCGTATGTGTGTATGCGTGTGTGTGTGTGTGTGTGTGTGTGTGTGTGTGTGTGTGTGTGTGTGTGTTTCCTAAGTGTCTACTGAGTGGGAAAAGGCTCTAGCTTTTTGGGTTTTTTTGAGCCCATATTCCCTCTCAAAATTTACGGCTTCCCATCTTGGCAGGAAATAGACTTCCTAGGCCAGAAGACTGAGGAAACTTTAGTTATTTGGTTCTATAAAGAACACATCCTGAGGCTGAGAATGGCTGGCAGGTAAGAGTGCTCCCTGCTCTTGCAGAGGACCCTTGCATGGCTCTCACTGCTCATACTGGATGGCTCACAACTACTGGAAAGTCCAGTCCCGGGCGATCTGAAGTTGTCTGGCATCTGTGGGCACCTGCACACGTGTGGGACACACAAAATTATGCATGAGTATCCTGAATGCATGATCGAACACACAATCTTTAAGAAGTTTTTAAAAAGAGAGCGACATGTCTGGAAAATAGTTTATTAATTCATTGTAGGGATAGATACATGATCAATGCCTTAATGTAACACTAAAGAATATCATATTTGTAAGAAAGTAACATGATGCTGGAAATGCAATTAAATAATACAGCACAAACTAAAGTATGGATAGATAAATGAACATCATGCTTCAAGAAAAGGAAGATTTTTAAGTGAGACTCAAAAGAATTTAAGGCATCCATGGCAAGCGACAAAGGGATTAATACCCTGTAAAAGGCCAATAGACTCTTTTCTAATAAAACCTTCTACTACAAAGACACAAATCGAACACTCCCCAGCTACTCAGAACCCAAATCGTATATAATGCTTGTGAGTAACGGCTACTTTCTTATCAACTGTGAGTTATAGGCAGATACCAGATTTATTACTTATTTGCTTTTGAGAAACAATTTTCCACCCAACCTAATGGGTTATAAATTGTCTCATTTGCAGCTATTTAATTTAAACCAGAACCTCAGTGCCTGTTAAACAAGAGCATGAGAAATGACTATGTGGTGTGATGCTAAGAGTCTACTGTTAAAACGGCTATTTCATTCAAGGCAAGGAAAAGAAAATCTAACCAGCAAAATAAAATGAGGCTTTTGACCTTCAGAGCAATGAAGAAACACATAGTGGGGCCGGCCGTGGCCACTCTGAATGCTATAGAAATAGTGGTTCAAGTGACAATCCTGTCTTTAATGAGACATGAAACCAACATTAATAATCTTTAGTGTTATCATAGGCTGGCTGAAGAGGGAGGAGGAGGAGGAGGAAATGTAGGTGAGGTGTCAAATGTGAGTGACACACGAGGGTAATAAACACAGATGCTTTCAGAGGCTGAGGAGGCCGCAACTCTGCTGAAAGACATTTAAAAAAAAAGGAAAGATACACTGGTTATTTCTAATTTGGCCCAGAAGCCAGAATTAACACTTGATATGCCAGCCAGTTAAAATAAAAGACACACAGGGAGAGAGGAAAGATTCCACATTCTACACTCCTGGAAGATGACTAAGGTGTCCTGTAAGGTGAGACATAAAATGGCATGACTTTCACGACACAGGAAGTACAAGTCAGGCTTGCCCCCGTGTGGTAAGATGACCTCAGGATTCAATTTAAGGAAAAATAAAACAGAATGATCCTGCCACCCTTCCCATGTGCACAGACCTCCCTTCTAGCATTTTGGAGGAAACTTTTCCCACTGTGAATCCAGTCATGTCCAGGGCTCAAGGGTCAGGGAGCTGAGTCACCAATGCTCTCTTGACTCGACCTCCCCTTACCCCCTTCAGCTTCAGCCAGGACTGGCGCCTGCACAGCAAAAGCATACACCCATTTTTTCCGTGCAGATGGGTGGTCACTGTTTCCTTCAGTCTCTGGGTTTCAGTCCTTACCCTTTCTCATGGCTTCCCTGGGGTAGCCTTGATTCACTACTTCCATAGAAAGCCTACCCATCTCAATCCAAAAGAGAAGGAGGCCAGGGAGGCCAGAAGAGCTTTCCCAAATCTACCTGGAGTGGTTATTTGCCCAGAAAGGGGGTTGGCATGGGAGCTGTGGGGACCCAGGGGTCACACTATGGTCTGAAGCAGACATGAGGTAGTCATGTTGTTAAGGAAGGGACAAGAAAGACATGACACAATGACAGGCATGGGAGACACGGAGAAGGGAGACAGCAGTGAGGAAATGAGGCGTCACAGGAAGGAGAAGGGCCTCAGGAAAAGGGAGCAAGGCAACACGAGACATGACCAAAACAATGAAGGAGCACCCAAGAGAGGGCAGGGAGAAAAAGATTTTCCAAACCAGGCACTTCCCATATTACAAAATTAGGTGCAGAATTGCTCAAAGGAGAGGAGCTGAGCTGGGCTCACCCAGCCTTCTGGGCCTTTGGAGGCCGGGGGGATGACAACCATGCAGCTGCAGGCTGCAATGTAGGCAGGCCTGCAGAGTTGACGGGCACTCAGCTCAGCCCAGATGACAGCAGAGGAGCTGGGGCTGTCTTCATGGACGCGGCATTGGAGACACTCTCAGAGTGTAATAAAAGGCTAGGTGACAGCGCAAGGGCTCAAGGAGCTGGCACTGATCACTGTTACACCATCCTGCCATGGAGGGTCAGTTAGGCCACAGTGAATGTTACATAGAGAGGTTTCCCAGCTCAACTAGCACACACACGTGATTTCATCATATACGTCCATCACAAGGAGCCGTGTCTCAAGTCCGTCCAGTATTACAATTGTGGTGCAGAATATGGGGGAGTAAAATGCTCCCCCATCCCAGCCAAAGGATCCTAAGAGGCTCCAAAAGGCTTGTTGATAATATATGCATGTCATGTCCCTGAGCCATATCAAGGAAGCTGAGCAGAGGAGACAGGGGGCCTGGGGAGGCTTGGGCTGACTGCTAGAGGGCACAGGGCTTTGGGCTGGCAGTTTTTCCCTGGAGTCTCCTCTAGAGCAGTGCTGGGCTGGAGGTCTGGGCAGGAGCAGGAGGCACTGGCTGCCTCTGGCAAACAGGTGAGCCTCTCTGGCCCAGTAGTTGTTTCTTCACACTCTCCCAGCTCCCTGCCCAGCCAGCCTTCTCCTTGAGACAGATCCACAACCCCTGAAGCGGAAGGCAGGGGTTCCTCTGTGGGCAGGGACTCCTCGGGCTCCAGGTCTGGGAGGTGGAAGTCAGGATTTCCTTTGGATGCACCAAAGTCTGAGTGGACAATGACTTCTGCCTCCACCTGATTCCTGCAGGCTGGGGGTGTCTTCTTTCTCCCGTTGCTCTGGCAGAGCAGAGAAAAAAGGCCAGGTGAGCATCATTAAGGATAGTTATCAAAAAAATGATCAACATATATGGGGTGGAGAAAGGCTGATCCTTTGCTAGATAATATGACAAGTATTGTTCCATTTGAGATGCTCAGGCTCTGGCAAAAGCAGGAAATAGAGAATGTCACCCATTTCTCTCGAATTCAGGCTTCCAGAAAGTACTAGACACAGGACCTCCAGGAAGAGCAGGAAGGACTGAATGTATCTATCTGAGGGATTAGGCTACTCTCAGCTACCCTATAATTCTACCATGGGCCACTTAGTTCTAGATAAAGAAGAAACTGTCCCCAAACTGGACTTCCTGTCACACACTCCCCTTTGGAAGCTACAAGGCCTCTTGAATACACTTCTGTCCCTGGAAAGGCACAGAGGGCCCTTCCCTTCTGCCTCCCCTTCCTCTCACCGACCTTTATGGCATCATACACCAGAGCCTGCAGCAACAGGGTCTGTCCAGTTCCAGCTGGAGGCAGCAGGGCTCGGGTCAGAGCAGGCCTAGGCCCACTACCCTGGGGCAGCTCACAGCCTGCCCAGGAGCCTGTCCAGCTCAGCCCACCTGGTTGAGCCCAGGAGATCTGCAGAGAAGAAAGAACATATGTAGGGTCCAGACCTTCCTATGGAGGGTGCAGGCCTGTGGACCCCTGCTATCGCTAGGCAGATTGCATGCTAAAGCCCTTTCTAAGGCAGGGGTGGGTACTGGGGTAAGAAGGGCAGAGCCCGAGGCTCCCAAGCCTGGTGGACTCTTCCATATCACAGAGGAAGGGTAGATATGGGAGGACTGAGTGTCCTTTTGGTCAGGGTATGCCACCACTGCAGTTCCCAGGGGGTGTGCTCTATGGGGTCTTAGTTTATCGGGAGTCCAGCCCTACTTGACCACAGCCAAAATAATCAGGGAAGTGAGGAGAGATCTGGGTTCTCTGAGCAAATACAGCCCGGAGGCCCTCCCAGGTGCGAATAAGGCTAGCTACCCCCAAGGGATAAGAAAATGGACACAGGCTTCTCCAGCTGGCTCAGAGCCCGGTGTATGTCTCACGGTCAGGAGTGGTGCTCTGTTGCCTCCTAGTGCTTAGTTGGGGAATGGGTCCGTGTGGGCGCCTTACCAACTCAGTCTCACCTTTCTCTTGGAGTGGCCCCGGCAATCTGAACCGCTGCCACCCATAAGGCTATGCACTTCAGCCTTGTCTTCAATATCCGAGGGTGGTGGGGACCAGTCCTGGGGGCGGGGGGGCACGAGAGACTCCAACTCATGGGCAGCAGGGAGACTGGGGGGCCCAAGCCGAGCTCTGGAGTACAATGCTGGGTTCCCAGAGGTGGCAGTGGAGGCCAGCCCTGGGAGGGTTTCCCTGCAACAGCAACCAAACTATGGGTCCGACAAGAGTGGATTTGGTTTCTTGGTATGGTATGTGCAACCAGAAAGAAAGAAACACCGCCATCTAGCCTGACCCCTCAAATGCTGCCCTTCCTGGTATGGAGAGGTAGGGCTTCTCCATCCATGGTGCTGGAAACTATGGAGGAAACACATGGAGTGGCTGGCTCTACTTGCTTTTGCTGAAGTAAGGAGACTGGGGCTCCCCTAAATTCATTTCACATTCTCAATCCTTCGCCTCAAAATGCTAATGCATAAATTATTGACCTGTTTTTCTGCACTGAGGTGTGGGGAGCCCAGGACGTGGGCTGGGCAAATGTAACACTGAATCCACCTCACCTCCATAGTTCTAACTTTAATGGGGCTCCATGTGCAGAAGGAAGTATATGCTCCTTTGTGCACTCTGCAGCCTTCCTGTAAACCCTCTTAGTCCTGATGGTTCCCTGGCTCACCTGTGGGAGCTCCGTCGTAGGCCAGCACACATGCAGGCCAGGAGGCAGAGAAGGCCCAGGCAGACGCCCACGATGATGCCTGTGACCGAGTGCACATCCAAGGAGTCTGGTGGGAAGGAGGACAGTACAGTTCAAGGGCAGAAGGGCACAGTGCTCATAAATATAGAAGGAAGTGCTCTTCTGCAGAAGAACGTTAACCTCAGTCTCACCGCTTGGGGATGCTTCCTCCCTTTTTTTTTTGTTCTTGTTTTTAATGTTTGTTTGTTTATTTATTGAGATAAGGTCTCTCTGTGTAGCCTGACTGTCCTAGAATTCAGTCTATAGACCAAACTGGCCTCAAACTCACAGAGATCTGCCTGCCCCTGCCTCCTGGGTACTGGGATCAAAGGTGTGTGCCACCACACCTGGTCTGGAAACTCGCTCTCCTCTGACCTGAGTATAGAAGGTCACAGAACCCCACTGGGTCTCATCTTAGCCCTCCATGGTCTTCTCTGCTATACATCACTGTCTCTCCTCACAAAACTGGACTTTGCAGTAAAGCATTCTTCCATCTGCCAACATAGGGTACACATGTATAACCTAGAAGGGCTGAAGGTATGGTGTGAACACACGTGTATCTGTGATGTATGTATATGTTCATGTACGGGAGGTGTACAAGTGTATGTATGTGTCCTGTGAAGGTCAGAGGTCCACATCAAATGATTTCCTCCATCATTCTCAGCCCCAGAGATCATCCAGTCTCTGCTTCTTCAGCACTGGTATTAGTGTAAGGCGCCACATTTGGCTTTTACACGGGTGCTGGGCATTTGAACTCAGGTATTGATGCATGGATGGCAGTATTTTACCACCTGAGCATCTCTTCAGTCCTATGTGTGTTTAATGCTCTGTTGGCCCCATCTTCATATCTGTAATAATTTTCAGTGAGGGGCTCTGAGCTCTCTTTTTTATCCCAGTTGAATCCTGTGAGCTTTTATCCAGCCCGCTGCCCACTTCCCTTTGCAGAGCTCATGAGTTCACCAGGTCAATCTTCTAAGCAAAGTAAGCTTCCCAGGGAACCATCTGTCTGATGTCCTCTGACCTTCACATGTACACTGTGCTACACTGTGGCCCCCACACTATAAAATAATAAATAAAAAAACCTCTTTAAGTTATGACAATCTCTCTACCAAGCCCCCCCCAAGGGCTCCAAAGTGAAGGGTGGGCAGTTTTTAGAAGGCAGAACCTTGGGAGCTAATCCAGATATGATAGAATAAAAAGGTAGATAATTGAATCTACTCTGAGAAAAAGGAAGTATAGATATAATAAGATATAAAGTTAGATTGTTGAATCTATTTTTAAAAAACAATTACTAGTTTTAAATATTTTACATTGGATTGTATTTTTGTATATTGTATACAAATTGTGTATATTGATACAAAGTTGAGATTAATTCTGTTGCTGTACATATATTCCTATGCTTGCTCAAGGTATTGTTCCTATACAGTTTATCTAACAATGTAATACAAATTGCTAGTCCTTGAAAATTGTTATTATCAACTAATTAGGATATAAAGAAACGCAAGTTAGTAGTTAGACATTACAATCAAACTTATAGTCATATTAGATATGTTTTCAAGGTAAAAAACATGTAATTTAGATAGACAGGTCATCTTCAAACACTTTAGAGATCTACAGAATATGGCATTTAAGATATTTTAATAACATAGGTTCTTATTATCTTTATGGCAATGAGAAGTCTACTCCTGGCAGCACCAATCTACTTCAGAGAAGATGATGGGTCTTAAAGAAACTCCATATGGAATTGACCTTCTTTGTGGCAAAAGTTAGCCACTGGGCAAGAAAGTACCCTTGCCTCAACTGCTGACAGTAATGTGCAAAATGGACAAGCAGGACACACAAAAAAGAACTGCTGAACCTTGCCAGGACAAGACAGGAAGGTGTTTAAGAATACCCTACTTCATGGAGAAGTCTGTTGCATATGGTAGGCCTGTAGGCTGAAGATGGATCCTCCAATGCCGCAGAGGAACCTTGCGTGACTGTCCAGGCAGTCAGCTGTTTTATTTTTCACATTTTTTGAAAGTCATTTGCTTGTACTTCATGTTTACTTAGTTAATATTATTTCCTTCTTGGGTCTCTGTAGGAGCTGAAGATGAGATAGTTATAGTTATAGTTTCCTTGTGACAGTTTTAGAAAAGAAACTATGAGGTTAAAGTGTATAAGTTTGAGAGACATCAAAAGATAGTTTTCAGTTATAATACAAGTTAGATAGACAATAAATTATGTATAATCCTTTGGACTCCCCAAAATAGGATAAATAATGGAATATTTTCTTCGAATTTGTCAATTGTTCCTGGACTAAACATTATCGATGTAATTATTGCTTGTGTAATTATGTATAGTTGTTGTATCTATTGTATATAGTTTTTCCTTTTTTGCTGTATGTATATAGTTTTTCTTATATTAGTTATAACCTTTTTTAATTTTGACACAAAAGGGGATATGTGGTGATATATATTTAATAACATCAAGACCACACGGGGATCTTGAGGCCTCAGGTTGCCCCAAAGGCCTCTTTCCTTTTCTCTGGTACCTGAGAATGTCTCCTGGAGCGTGATCACATCCTGCAGGCGAGAGAAGGGACCAGGCCCCACCTCCGTGCGTGCCCCCATCTTGAAGAAGTACCGAGTGTCACTCTCCAGGCCTCGCACCTCTGCACTGAAGGTGTTTCCTGTGGTAGAAAGTGGAGAGCAGGTTGGCAGATCCAAGGTAGTGGGCAGGAGACAGAAACACCATTGATGAGCCAATTTTGTACCCAGACGGTACTTCTGCATCCAATCCCAGGAGCCCCCAGAACATTCTCAGGACTAACTTGGTCACCTGAGAGGGTAGAGGAGCACCCTTACCCTCTGTGGTGAGCAGCGTCCACTGGTGCTCAGGCTGGGTGTGGTTGTTACTGTAGAGAATGAGATACTCCACAATCTCGCCATTGGGCTCTGTTGGGGGGCACCAGTGTAGCCGAACAGTGGATGGTGTCAGGGAGCTCAGGCGCAGGTCAGAAGGGGGTGTTGAAGGCCCTGCGGTGCAGGGGGGGGAGTGAAGTATCGGAGATGCAGCCCCAGCTAAGGGTGGCTGGAGGGTAGGGGATGAGGGCACAGTCTCCCCTTCCTCCTCCTTTACAGAACCCAGCTAATGGTGGCACATGCAGAGAGAGGACAATGGATACTCACGGTCAGGCAGGGTGGAGCGCTCTATGACGGAGCCGAAAGGCCCATCCATATCCACACCATGGGACTGTACAGCAAACTCATACTTGGTGAATGGCTTCAGCCCGCCTATGAGGATGTCTTCTCCAGAGCTTCCGGGGTAAGGAATAGGGCTAGAGCCCTCAGATTGGCTTTAAGCCAGGTAGAACCCCAGACTTAAGCCCCTGTCTCCAGCAGGCCCTACCCTGGAGAGAGCTGCTCCTAGGGACCACTACTTCCCCCACCCTCTTCCCCACATCTAGGTAACCATGGAGAGACTGGGTGTATGCTACTCCGTGTCTAACCTTCAAACCAGACCTTCCTGGCCTCCAGGAAGTCTTCCTGAGTTAATCTAAGTTATTCTGCAGCTGGGGGACCAATCACTTCTAAGGCATCTTTTCTTGTCTTAGTCTAAATCTCTGTTGCCTTTCACAGGGTATCAGACTACAGCTCCTCAAGCCACTTTGTGCATGATGGGAGGACAGGGCCCCAGGAGATGGACCTCACTCTCACCAGAGGATGACTACAGCCCGGCCATTAGGGGACAGAACCAGACAACTCTCCTTTCTCATTGTTACACCCTGGTCAGCAGTCGGATGTACCCTGGCCACAGCTGAGGCCTGTATTCTCTCTTCATCACCCCTGCCACCTCCCATTGCTGCTGATACCTGGTATAGTAGGTGACCAGGGAGGCATTCCTGAGCCCCCAGGGACCAAAGCGCACAGTGTAGTTGACAATCTTGACAGTGGTGAAGTCAGGCTTCTTCCATCGAAGCCATATGGAGGTGGAGCTGTTTGACTCTGCGTGGACGTGGGCAGGAGGCAGGGGCGGCCCCCTCTGGATAGGCAGGTCTACAGGGGATGAACACTCATAGTCCCACTAGGCTTTATTTGGCCTTTCCCCCTCTTATTTTTGAGACAGGGTCTCATTACATAGTAGCCCAGGCTGGCCCCTAACTCTCCACTCCTTTGCTTTTGCTTCTCTAGTGCAGGGCTTATACCTGTGTGCTTCCGTGACTGGAACCAGCCCTCTCTTTTGATCCTGTGATCAAAGCCCCTGTCTTTGGCATTATTGGTGGCATTATTCCCCTTGCAACTGAGGCTCCCAAGAATTAAAGTGACTTTTGTAAAGGTCACACATAGAGCGACTATGAATCACCACTGATGAGAATATGACAAAGAAAACATGCCATAACTCTGGAGCCACACTTGGTTGAAATTCCATTTCTGCCACTTACTAATTGTATGACTTTATAGAGAAGTTTTGTAATCTATCTGGGCCTTTATTTCCTATTATATAGATCTGATGACAGTATCTATGACTTGAGTTATTAATGTGTATGTGTGTGCCACAAACGTGTGGGTGCCTGCAGCCAAAGGAGGGTATCAGATCCCTGGAGCTGGACTCACAGGTACTTATGAGACAATTGATATGGGCTCTGGGAACCAGACCCAGGTCCTAACCACTGAGCCATCCCAATCTCACATGTATTTGTGATGTGGAGGAAAGGGGGTGAGTGCCTGTGGAGGTCAGAGGACAACTTGGGGAACCTAGAAACTAAACTCAGGCCATCGGGCTTGTAGCAAGCCCTTCAGGTGCTGAACCCTTTTGCTGCCCCCTCACGGGGCTTCTTTGGAGGGTTAAATTAGTTAATACTTACAACGCAGGTAGAAAACTGTCTGGTATAATGTATACTATTTGGTGACAAATCTTTATTAGATAAGTATAAAATAAAATAAACTCCAGTGGGGGGGCTGGAGAGATGGCTCAGAGGTTAAGAGCACTGACTGTTCTTCCAGAGGTCCTGAGTTCAATTCCCAGCAACCACATGGGATTGATGTTGAGATCATCGATGATGAGATCTGTTAATCTCTTAAAAGAAAAAACTCCAATAGAACAGATACTTTATGTGTGTTATTCAACACTAGATTTCTAGAACAGAGCTGGTACATGGTAGATACTTAGTAAAATATTCACTGAACTATCTGGAATCACAACCCAGGTATCTTTGCTTCCAACTGAGTGTCAGGATGGGTCCTCCAGGGCAGCACAACACAGCAAATATCCTTGCTTAGGAATCAGGATTCTTGGTCTTAGTCTAGGCTTTGTGTGGCCTTAGATGAGTCTCTTTGCCTCTTTGATCTTTGTGACACTGACAGGATGCTGTCACCCATAAAGTTCACTCTCAAGAACTGTGAAATTAGCCTGGTGGTGGAGGTGCATGCCTCTAATTCCAGGACTTGGGAGGCAAACATGGGTGGATCTGAGTTTAAGGCCAGCCTGGTGTACAGAGTGAGTTCCAGGACAAGCAGGGGATACACAGAGAAACCCTGTCTCAAACAAAACAAAACAAAACAAAACAAAACAGTAAAAGATCTGTGAAATTGCTAGGCATAGTGGCACATGCCTTAGTCCCAGCACTAGGGAGGCTGAGGCAGGTGGGTTTCTGTGAGTTCAAGGCCAATCTGGTCTGTATAGTTTCAGAACATGAGACCCTGCCTCGAGAAACAAACAAACAAAATAGCAACAAAACTAAACCAGACACCCCCGCCCAACACTGAGCAGTGGGTAAAGACACCTATTGTCAAACCCAAGGACTTGAATTTGAGTCCCAGTATCCACATGATGGGAGAATCAGATTCCTTTCACCCTCGCAAGTGCACCCACACACATGCACACAAAAATAAAATAATAAAAAATTTAGGGGCTGGAGAGATGGCTCAGTGGTTAAGAGCACTGTCTGCTCTTCCAGAGGACCCGGATTCAATTCCCAGCACCCACATGGCAGCTAACAACTGTCTGTAGTTCCAGTTCCAGGCAAACATCAAGGCAAATAAATAAATAAAAGTGTTTAAAAAAATAAAAAATAAATAAAAAATTTAAAAATAATTTTAAAATTTAAGATTACATTAAAAAATGTTTTAAGTAACGTTATGGTTTGTGCTGAGCAGAGAGCTGGACAGAAGAAGCAATACACCAGGAGCAGGAAAGATGGCCCAGCAATTAAGAGCACTTACGGCTCTTCCAAAGAATCTGGGTTCGATTCTTAGCACCCACATGGTGGCTCCCAACTGCCTGTAACTCCAGTCCCAGGAGTTTTTTTGTGGCCTCAAGGGACACCAGGAACCCAGGTAGTACACAGACACACACTCAGGCAAAACACTCATATACATAAGATTAATTTATTTTTAGATAAACCATAAAGTATTCTCCTTGCTTAAAAATTATGGGGGCTGGAGAGATGGCTCAGCGGTTAAGAGCACCGTCTGCTCTTCCAGAGGACCTGGGTTCGATTCCCAGCACCCACATGGCAGCTAACAACTGTCTGTAGTTCCAGTTCCAGGCAAACACCAAGGCAAATAAATAAATAAATAAAGTTTTAAAAAAAAATTATGGAATACTCTGATGGATCATGCGATATAGTTTGAAAAAAACTAAAGACTGAAGGCTGGACCCAGGAATCCTGCATCAAGCATGGGGTTTCCTAGACCTTTTCAAATCCCATTTGCTCTGCTTAGCTTGGGAATGAGGGGGCGTGTCAGACAATAGGAGGACTGACTCCTGCCCAGGAGGGAGGGCTGGAGTGGGTGTGGCACGCACACTGCCTGCTGGTTGTTCAGGGAAAAGGGAAAAGACCCCTCCAGCTGCCCCCTCACCTGGCGTGGGTGCCTTCTCAGTCTTGCCTTTCCATACAGCTGCATAGCCGTCTTCGTGTTTGTTGAAAGCTACGAGCTTCACCTCGTACAGCCTGCCAGGGACTGGGGAAGGCCACTGGGGTCACTCTCCCTGCACCGGGCTTGCCTGCTTGCAGGACCCTCCCAAGCCCAGGCCCGCTCACCTAGCTGGGTCAGTTCATACTGCTTCACTTTCTTCTTGAGCCGCACGGGCCCCACGTCCCAAGCCTGGTCTCCACGGCCCCCTGGGGGGCGGTCACTGTCTGCCTCTTCCTCTGCCCCCACTTCACGCCAATAGAGTTTGTATCCAGAAATCTGGGTGGGGTGAGGGGGCGGCTGCCATGACACCACCAGGGATTCCATCTTTGCCCTCACCTTCAATTCTGCAGGGGCAAAGGGAACTGGGGGCAGAGGAAGATGATGGGGACAAGGGGAAGAGAATGAGGAATGAGGAGGCCAGGGACCTGAGCGGGTGCAGGGCAGGGGCGGGGCACAGCATAGAGAGTTGTGCCAGGGTTTTTCTACTGCTCCACTCTGCCACCTTCCGGTGGTCTTTAGCACTGCATGCTAGCTGTGAGGACGCGTCTGTCGAGCATGCTCAAAAGAGACAGCAGGGGACGCCTCTGAGCAGACCTGACGTAGGGGACCAGAGAGGCTTCTGCTAGTCTCTAGAAAGAATAAATACAGTCAAGGGGCTACTGAGGTAAGGAAGGAGGTCTGTAATCATTAGAGTGCGGAGCCCTCCTCGGAGCCCAAGAATAGAGGGTTGGCTATGTGTAAGACACTATTTCTAACACTTTGTATATGTATTTAGATGTTTTAAATATTTTTTATGTGTGTGCATGTGGAAGAGGATGAGTTGTAGACTCTTTCAGGGGAGACAATGGGAGTCTGATCCCCAGAAAAAGGAGCAAGCTCTTTGCTATCTTGGCAGCTCTTGTATATTTATTTACTATATATATATACATATATATATAGAAAAAATATATATATATACTTTATCTTTATAACTCTATAATCCAATAAAAAACAATTACCCATATCTTACATCTAGAAACTGGGTTCAGAATGTCAAGTAACTTGCCAGATGTCTGAAAACAAGAACCAACTCTGTAGGCATTTAATCACTCTAATACTGGACCTCTAGGCAAAACCAGCTACTATTTAATAGGTTTCTTCCTTCTTTCCTTTCTTTGGAAGAGAGTTTCATGTTTTCCAGGCTGGTCCCAAACTCACTATGTAGGTGAGGCAGATCTTGAACTTCTTCTGGACCTTCTGCTGGGATCACAGGCATGTGCCACCATGCTGGGTTTATGCCGTGCTGGGTATTGAACTAGGGCTTTGTGCACGCTGAGCAAGCACTCTGCCGAGTGAGCCATGGCCTCAACCTGTGGAGTCCCTACTCTGTGCCAGCCACTTTATGTATAAATTCATTACTAATCCTGCTGCTACTCCTTATTGTAGTAATGAAGCTTTAGAGGTATGACTTATGAAAGGTCACAAAGTGAACAGAGATATTTGAACCTAGCCCTACACTCAAGCTTCCCTGAAGCTTCAAGTGTGTGTGTGGGGGGGTATAGGGTAGGGTAGTAATAACAGGTCTATACTAGGGATGGCCTAGGGGTCCAAGACCACAGAACACCCGTACCCACCGTCCAGTCTGCCCCTGCAGTTCCATACCATGGCTCTGGTTGTGCACACCAGGTGTCCTATGCTGCATCCACTGGGAAGGGACTCCGTAGCCAGCTCCTGTGCCGGCTGAAATCCGGACTCGATACACCTTGTTCGGTTGAAGTGAGTTTAATGTAAGTTGAGTCTCATTTCCAGGCACCTCAGTGGAGAAAACTTGATCTTCTGAGAAAAAAAGAGATAGGCTGCTGGGTGTCCTCCATCTGGGGACCATGGTCTCTAAACTGACCACACTGACTCTTCTACTTCAGGTCCCCGAGGTCCTCTGCGCACTGACCCCTCAGCATGGAGGCTTCATGCCTCCAGGTGGACTCTAAGGCTTCTAGCCCCAGCTGTTGAAGCCCATTAGCCTTGGTTCAGCATGGAAAGACCAAGGCATGTTCTTCTCCCTGAGCACTGTCAAAATAACCAGCACACACCCTCTTGTACAGCTAAAGGCACTCAACAGCACCTGGTGTCAGGAGCCCTGGCTGCTGCCTTGGACCAGCCTCTTCCCCCCCAACTCTCTGGCCACTTCCTTCACTCTGCATTCCTTATAGAATCACATCACCTCCCTTAGACTGACATCATCTCCGCAGCAGGACCATTCCCTGCCCTCACTCTCCATTCCTTATAGAATCACATCACCTCCCTTAGACTGACATCATCTCCGCAGCAGGACCATTCCCTGCCCCACGTGCATGCCCAGAACATCCCGTCTCTTCTCTGGTGTTGAATGAGAAGGGTTCTGAAGATCAACTAGGTGAGTTGCTTGCCTCACAGAAAGGAAACTGAGTCAGAGGCTCCACTGCCTACACCCATGGCACCTCCTTACCTTGCTCCAGCTACTGACGCCCTCTGCCTTCTCTTTTCTCTACTGCCCCCAACACGGTGTGTCCCTGAGTGTGAATGTTCACATGTGTGCAGGTACACGTCAGATGACAACCTCTGCTGTCATCTCTCTGTATTGTCCACCTTTTGTAACAGGGTTTCTCACTGGCCTGGAACTCCTAGTGAGTACAAGGGATCCTCCTGACTCCATCTTCCTTCCCTGTGCTGGGATTACAAGCAGGCGCCACCTCCATGCCAGGCTGGGATTGAACTCAGGTCCTTAGGCTTGTATAAGTACTTTATGTATCGGGCTGTCTCTCTAGCCTCCCATTGCTCTTTTCCAGAGATTTCCCATGCCCCCCGCTGGGACTCACTCCCACAGACTCCCCCGTCTGGTAGAGAACCTCCCCCCTTCCCACTAATGACTCCCCATGGCCCCAATCCCACTCACCTTCCTTTCCCAAACCGTACTCTATCTTGTACTTCACCACCTGTCCGTTGCTCAGGCCAGAGGGCAGGGGCAGCCACGCCACCCTGATGTCTGAGGGGTTGGGACTGGACAGGGCGAGCTGGGGTGCTGCGCTGGGGACTGAGACAGAAGAACATTGGCATGAGCTGTGCTCCAGCTCTACCGATAGGGAAGGCAGGTGAGATCAGGAGCGGTCAGAGACTTGCCCAGGTCACACACAAGAAGCAGGCCCAGATCTGAGGGAGGGAGGGAGCCTCTCAGGAAAGCCCCAAGCTGGAGGATGAGGAGACCTCCTTCCTACCCCAAGACTAACAGACAGTGTGGGCCAGAAACTTTTATATCCAATGGTTGGATGGTGCATGGGTATAAGGAAGGAGGGCTGTATGATATGGGGACTCACAAAAGCTGGCTTCAAGTCCCAGCCGTCCTATTGGCCTTGGGCAAGTCTCTTCCCATTTCTGATCCTCTTTCCCCATTTCACACTGGGAAGCAGAACCCCTGCCCACTCCTTTACAGGGCACAAAAGACATCACAAGGCAAGGAAGAGGTCCCGGGTGGGGGTATCTGCTGTCTCTGGGTGGGGGTGACTCTGGGTTCCAGGTCACTGTAGGTTCAGAGGTCCTACCATCATCCAGTGTATGCACCAGTGTTGGGCTGGAGGTGCGGCTAGCCCCTAGTTGGGAGTAGGCCACCACGTAGAATTCATAATCTGTGTTGGGTTCCAGGTCCCGAACCTGCAGTTCTGTGGTGTCATTGTTCACTGCAAACTGGTACTCCACGTTGTCCACTCCTGAGGTGGTGGCACAGGGGACAAAGGGTCTGATCAGCTGGAGTTGGTCTGGGGATCCAAATGGCTTACCCTAATGGCTACATCGAAGACAAGCTACGCGGAAGGCTATAAATGCCCTTGCTATCTAGTCTACCCATTGTATTAATTCCAGAAAGGGTTAGTAAGTTCCGTGTGTTGTCCGATTGCATTTAGTTAGCTGGGGTGGAAGTTGGTTCCATTAGCTCAGCAAAGACAGGCATCCTCTCGGGGAAGAAGTACATGACTTAAGGTCACTGCCCAGCAGGACTGCCTCCCTCCATCCCTTCCCCCTACCTACAAAGGTCCCTACCAGGCAATCCTTTAGTCATCTAACCCGTGGACCACTTGGTCTGGAGTAGACATACCCCTTGCCTTTTGGTAGTGAAGGGAGAAGCCAATGATTTGCTCGCTGTGTAGTTCAGGCCGCTCCCAGGCCACTAGCACTGCGGAACTGCTCAGTGGCGTGGCCGTGACCCGAGTCGGGGCGCTGGGCAGCCCCTCGCGTACCACCACCGCCAGGGGCGCAGCAGCACACGCGGTCCCCGCGCTGTTCTCCGCTATGCACTGATAGTAGCCGGCATCCTGCAGGCCAATCTGCGTGATGACCAAGCTGCTGCCTCCACCCTGCACCTTGACGCGCCCGTTGGGTCGCAGCGGGACGCCGTCATGAAGCCACCGTAGGGCGGGCCTTGGCTCCCCAGACGCGCGGCACACGAAACGCGCCGTGCTGGCCCGTGTCCTCGACAACGCCTCTGGCGCTTGCGAGATAGCAGGAGCCCCTGAGGTCAGGAGGGAGACTCTGACAAGGGGTCGGTCGGTCCGTCCCCAAGGTCCCAACACCGCGCCCCCAGCCTCTCCCTAAGGTCCTCTCCCCTAGTTACCTGGGCCAAGCATGGATCCACCCGCCCGCCCACTTGCTCAGGCTGAACTATCTCCTCTCTTCCAGGGTTTGACATCTCACACTCATGCTACGGCTTTCCAAGAAAGGGGATTACAGGCAAGCGCTACCACATCCGGATTCTGGTTCCTAGGCTTCACATCATCCAGACCATTACACTATCTTCTCCCACAGCCTCACCAGCTTGCCCACTTTTTCACTCTCCATCGTCCAAACCAAACCTTACACACTCCCCTCCACCCCCCTGCCTCAACTATCTCCACTCCATCATCCAGCCAGAGTCCAGTGCTACAGTCACCAGCAGTACATAAAAACTCCTTCCATGTCATTCCCTTCCACAGTCCGTCTAGGAACCCGCCTCCTCCGTCTGACATGCACCTGTCCCTAGCGTCCCATAGCTCTAGCCCTTACCCAGCACTCGGAGCTCAGCTGCAGCGGTAGCGAAGTCGCGGGTGCGGGGCTTGTTGGCCCGGCAGACATAAACACCAGAGTGCCAGGGCTGTGCGCTGGCGATGAGTAGATTGGTCCGGCCCAGAACGATGACATCCGTGGAGATAGGTTTCCCATCTGGGGACAGAAGGAGCATGCTGGAGAGGGATGCTGGGGCTTTTCCTTCACTCCCTCTACAACTAATGGGATCCCTCTACACCCCCCCTCCCCGAAAAGCAGCCTGACAGTGGCTGACTTGAATCCTAGTTCCCCTGATCCTAGCCCAGTAACTCTGATCCCTAGGTAGACCGGAGATGAGGCATGGGTGGTGAGCAGACTATGGTTAGATGGCCTCTGGTGAGTGAGGCAGATATTAATACAACCTTCTTTTTGTTGTTTTCATTTTTTTTCTTTGAGACAGGGTTTCTCTGTGTACCTGGCTATACCTGAAACTCACTCTGTAGATCAGGCTGACTTTGACTCTGTGCTGGGGTTAAAGGTGTTAACCACCACAGCTGGGCTCTAATACACCTTCTTTACACTTTATTATTGCATGAATGTGTGTGCGTGTTGGGCATGCTCGAATGTGCTTATGGAGAACAACTTTGTGAAATCAGTTTTCTCTTCCATCTTTAGGGAGCTCCTGACTTGGAGCCTGTGAGATACTGTACCATTCTGCACCCCCCCCCTTCCCTCCGCACTCACCCAGTCGGACCCAGGACACAAAAGGCGTGGGGTCAGCGGAGGCCACACATTCCATCACTACACTCTGTCCAGACACTACCGTGGTGTTCTCTGGAGCCGCCACAATGATCACATCCTGGTCTCTGCTAGCCTCTGAGGACCCTGGAGAGACAGAAGGAGCATAGAGTCTGCCTGTCACCTGCTGTACCGTAATGACTGAGGCAGGGGAGCAGGAGGCATCAGGATACCTTCTGTCAAAAGAGGAAAGCAGCTACCAAGTTCAACAGAGCTGGCGTGGGCCTCGGGGCCCTTCTCTTGGAGCCAGAAGAATGTTCTCCGATACAAATGAACTCTCCTCCCAAATGACTGGGCAGATCACACCTGTATTTCCCTCCCAAATCTATCTCACTCGGCTCTACCTCCGTCTCAACACTCAGTTCTAAATCAAGCACTGCCTAGATATATAGGCAGATCTATATAACCTGTAAGGTGTTGTGTGAGTCAGGCAGGTCCCTTCCCCAAAGTGCCTGGGGGTCCTAAGTGCCATAGCAAGCTCTAGTTTTTAGCCAGGAAGTTTGGTTGGCTCTGTGTTTCCTGTATCCAATAATTTTTTCCGCGCCGCCGAATGGTGATCATCTAGTTTGTCCAGCAGGGGGAGGCAGAGACCCCGTGCAAAGAAAGCGCAAAGACTTCTGTGAGCAGCAGCCAGGAGGAGGCCAGGGACAAGCGGATGGGGACCAGCAAAGGGGATGGCACAAGTGAGCGACCTTGTGGGAAGCTTGAAGTGAGATCTGCTGAGCAGCTGTTGTGTGCCAAACATTTCCCATTCTCATCTCAGCTATTATTCTAACCTCTCTGAGCTAGACATTTGATCGCCAGATCAGGGCCACACAGACGGGTCAGGACAGTCAAAACAGGTCTTTGTGACCCCAAAACCAGAGCCCTTGCCACTATTTTTATTCCAGCAGGAGCTTTTCAAAGAAAAGCAGAAAAAGGACTTACACACCACACCGGAAGGCACCAGATCTCATTATAGATATATAGATGGTTGTGAACACCATGTGGTTGCTGGGAATTGAACTCAGAGCTTCTGCAAGATCAGCCAGTGCTCTTAACCTCTGAGCCAACTCTCCAGCCCCCACAAAAAGGGACTAACAAAATAGTTTAACAGCTAAAGATGCTTGCTGCCACGCCTGAAGACCCAAGTGGGATTCCAGAAACCCTTAGTGGAAGGAGACACACACTGTCCTCTGTTCATTGGTGTCATGGGCTTAGTACAAGCACACAAAAATGAATGTAAAAAATTGAAGAAAAAAAAGACAAAAAGGGTCAGCACACAGGTGGCAAGGAGTCAGAGAACGGGGCAGACACCCCCCCACTCCCCCCCACTCCCCCTCCCGCTGCCGCTGCCACCCAGAGCCCTCAGGGCACCAGAGAAACAAAGAGAACAGAGGCTGTGGGGCATTGATACCCCTCTTAATACCTTGCCTGCTCACTGGTTCCTGCTCAATCCTAGAAAACACAGATACCCCATAAAAAGCAAGAAACCCTCCGGGGTCTTGGGTCCGGAAGCACAGTTCTATCCTCATGTAGGACCCAGTCATTTATCTGAAGGTCCAGCCTGTGCCTTTCATTTCCAAGATGGCTGTGCCCAGAAATCTCCAGGTTTCCTGTTTGCCTGTCCCCTTACCTCTTAGGGCCACACTGAGAAAAGCCTCATGGCTGAAGCGTTGGCGGGCTGAATTGGTGGCCACACAGCGGTAGGAGCCCATGTCGCTGTCCTGGACATCTAGGATCTGGAGGACGCCATTGGGAAGAGTGATGAGCCTTGAGAAGGAGTAGAAGGGGTCTGTGAGGTGGGGGAGGGGACACAGGAGGTGGCCCACAGGGACAGAAACGCAAGTCCAAATTATATGATCCAATCTCATCTACCAAAAAAGACCAAAAGATTTAGTAACAGCTTAGGTGGGTGAGGAATTAAGGAAGGGACAATTGTCTTGCAGCTGTCACTCACCTAGTATACCTGGGCAAGCTCACACAGTTCAACAACAAGGTTTCGATCTAGCCCTGACCCTCCTTGGACTCCATCACAGTGACTCTCAGACACACGCAGCAAACATGTCAATATTTACTGCAGACCTTTCTACAAACCCAGAGGCTGGAAACTGTTGAGTCTAGCCTGGTTCACAAGTTTGAGGACTTCCTGAAATGGAATGCTGCAGGTCCATGTGCCATCTGCTTTGGTGCCACAGGATAACGTGAATGGAAACTAAAATTCTTACAAGTTTGTATATGTACTGAATACCCCTATAAAAAGTAAGTGTCTCAGGCTGGAGAGATGGCTCAGAGGTTAGGAGCACTGACTGTTCTTCCGGAGGTCCTGAGTTCAATTCTCGGCAACCACATGGTGGCTCACAACAATCTATGATGACATCTAGTACCCTCTTCTGTATACTGTATATATAATAAATAAATAAATCTTTTTTTTAAAGTAATTGTCTCTAGGGAGGGGACCTAAAAGTCTGAAAGTTAGGGGTATAAGAAATTTCTTTAAAAAACTTTATTTTATTTTATGTGAATTGGTGTTTTGCCTATGTGTATAAATGTGTAAGGGTGTCAGATCTTGGAATTACAGACAGTTGTTTGCTGCCATGTAGATGCTGGGAATTGAACTCAGGTCCTCCAGAAGAACAGTCAGTGCTCTTAACCACTGAGCCATCTCTCCAGCCTGGGATTTTTTTTTTTTTTTTAGGTTTATTTATTGCTTTTATAGCATTCTGCCTGCATGTATATCTGCAGGCCAGAAGAGGGCACAAGATCTCATATAGATTGTGAGCCACCATGTGGGTGCTGGGGATTGAACTCAGGTCCTCTGGAAAAGCCGCCAGTGCTCTTAACTGCTAAGCCATTTCTCCAGCCCAAGAAATATTATTTTAAAGTGTGTTACATTTTTTTTCCTACTGCTTTTGTTAGCAGTGCAAAGACACGTAATATTTGTTTAATTAAATAAAATTAACCCGCTGTCAAGAGGCCAAGTCAGCAGTTAGGTGACAGGAAGTGGTAGGGAGGAACTATGTAATGAGGATTCTTTTTTTTTTTTTTTTTTTAAAAAAAAACCTTATTTATTATTTATTTATTTATTTATTTATTTATTTGCCTTGGTGTTTTGCCTGGAACTGGAACTACAGACAGTTGTTAGCTGCCATGTGGGTGCTGGGAATCGAACCCTGGTCCTCTGAAAGAGCAGACGGTGCTCTTAACCACTGAGCCATCTCTCCAGCCCCGTAATGAGGATTCTTACATGAGGGCAGAGTAGAAGGACCAGCTGCTTTTTGGGAGCCAAGAGCAAAGAGAGGAGGCTAGCTTTTTGCTCTCCAGCCTCTTTGAGCAAGTGGAATTTTACCTCAACCTTTAAATCCTAAGATCTATAGAAGGGTAAAGATAAAGTTTTTCTTAGTTGACTTGAGAGAGACGGTGCCTGAGGGAACAGAATTCCCTCTGGCTGCAGCTCTGGAAAGGCAGCTAGTAGCAGCAGAGTTGCAATTGATGATTATTAGGCTCGCAGTTGCTTAAAGGGGAGAAACAGTAATTTAAAAAAAATAACATATAAGAAACTTACTTTTTAATTATGCACATATACCCTTTTATCAATTTGGATTTTTAAAACCTTTTTTTTTTTTTTTTCTGAGGATTTAAAAAAAAAAAAAAAACTATGTGTAAGTATGTGCATATGTTAGGGTAAGTGTCTGCAGAGACCAGAAGAGGTCTGGAGTTATGGATAGAGCATGAGTTACAGGCAGTTTGTGAGCAGCCGGATAGGGATGCTGGAAACTAAACTCAGGTCCTCTGGAGGAGCAGTACACACTGCAAACTGCCAAGCCCCTTCTCTGCACCCCTTACCCATTAACCTCTTACCTGTGCTTTCTTTTCCTCTCCCTAAAGAAAAAATCCCTTATTTCCTTATCTCATTTGACCCTCAGAAGAATCCCAAGACACAGAGGAGACTCACAACCTCTATTTATGGTAACAAAACTGAATCCCAGAGTAAAATGCTCCCCTAGGTTCTACAAGCTGGAGCAGTTAAAACCTGAAGCCAGGGTCTTGGGATGTGGCTCAGTTAGCAGAATGCTTATCTAGTGTGCTCTGGCCCTAGCGTCCATCTTTAGCATTGCATAAACCAGTAATGCTCTGCTCCACGACTGCAATTACAGCATTAGGGAGGTGGAGGCTCAGAATTTCAAGCTCATCCTGTGCTTCATAGTGATACCATGCTACAAAACAAAGTATCTTAAACCCAGGTCCCCTGGTCCTCAATGCTATGTTCAGCCCACTACTCATAGCTTGGGTACCCGTGGGAAGGAATGGGTGTGGTTTCCAGTAGGTCCCATCCCAGCAATCTACACAGTTTAGAGGGCCAGGAGGAATGTGGGTGTTGTTACCTGACCTCCTGGGCAGAGGGTTGAGGAAGCCAGGAGACCTTGCTTTGGGTCAGGAAGGTTGGGGTGGTGGGCACTGAGTATGCTCAACCAAGCAGGAAGTGATGAGGTCTTCTACATGATCAGCTCCAGAGGTTGAAAATGTTAGGTGTGCAAACTGGGTGGAGCCTGAGGGGAACAGGGCAGTTGTGTGCTAGAAGAAGATCCTTCACCCCTGGAGAAGCATAGGCTGAGAACACGTAAGTGTTGGAGAGGTGGAGTGGCCCAGGGACCTAAGAAAGGTCTTGGGAATCATTCTAGACAGGTGCTTAGAAACTTGCAGTGGCAGTATGACTCCTTTCCTGGTCCCCTCGGTGAACTTTTGTCTCCCACAGAACCTCTGACCTCAGCTCCAGATCCACTCACACATGCGCTAAGGCAGAAAGGTGGGGTCAGTGAAGCAGGAGAGGATGCAGGGAACTATCTGGGTCAGTACCCAACCCACTGCAGTAAGAAATTAAATAAGAAAGAACAAGCAGGTCCCTCGTGAGACCCCCTCATGCCAGACTCTACCTAACATGCTGTGTTCTGAAGCTTCTTCCCTACCTTACTTACCTCCATTCTCCAGCCAGACATTGCCTTAGATGCCTCAGATAACTGCCTTCACTTTCTAACCTTAAGGGTCTCTAGTTAGAGACCTTAACCTTAAGGCCAAGAAAATGGTGCACCAAGTACCGAGAGCACAGCCATTCCTTGAGCTTAACTGTGTGCATGATTGGACATGTCCCTTCCTGGGGTACAGAGCTGTGGCGGCAGCCAGAAGTAAAGCGGGATCCTGTCTGCTTCAGGCTGTCTAAATCTTTTCTGATTTTGTTCCACTGTGGTTTTGGAAGCTCTGATTTTGGAAAGATGTCTGAGATGTATTGGTTAGTAGGGGAGAAGTTACAAAATAATGTGTAGGAAGAAATTCTGGTTTTGGAAAACAGATAAATGATAGGTTGGACTGGATGAAGAAAAAGCCAAGGCTGGCAAAGCTTGTGTAGTGCATGGAGTCTCCTCCGTGAGGGGGGATTATTGGGGACTCTTATTCGTTGAGCTTTACTAAATGAAATAAATTATTTGAGATGGGTTTTCACAGGCTGCTGTGGAACTTATTTTATACAGCTGAGGATAAGTCTGAACTTCTGATTTTTCTGCCTTGACCTTCCAAATGGTGGAATAGGACACTTTGAAATGTGAAACTTAAAAGTATGTGCCTGGGGCTGGAGAGATGGCTCAATGGTTAAGAACACTGACTGCTCTTCCAGAGGACCTGGATTCAATTCCCAGCACCCACATAGCAGTTTACAGCTGTCTGTAACTCCTGTTCCAGGAAATCTAACGCCATCACATAGGCATATATGCATAAAATACACATAAGTAATTTTTTAAAAGTATATACCTTTCCACATTTTGTTTTGTAATGGTGGGTTTCAACACAGAAGCAGCAGTGTGGAGGGGTGAGGGAACCAGTTCTAACTGGTGTGACTGTGGCGAGTGCCATGACATGTCTGGGCAACAGTTTTCTCATCTGGAAAAAGGGCTCACTGATCCCTGTCCTTTGCGCCTCACAACCCTGACCCCCTTCCCGTGAGCTCACATTCCATAGGGGACATACACAGTGTAACTCACAAGCTCCCAATACAGCTGTACAGGTCTGAGCTCACATTCCATAGGGGACATACACAGTGTAATTCACAAGCTCCGAACAGCTGTACAGGTCTGAACCTCACATGTATTCCAAAGGATCTGGATGGAATGTTCAAAATGTCAGTAACTGTGTTTAGTTGGTATATGATTCCCCTTCTTATTCTGTAAAGTATATTTTGGCATAGATAGTCTCATAAATTCAATTTTTACTCTCAGTTAGTCTCATGACTGGCTCCTGTGGAAGAAAAAGTGTCCCCTATTATTAGAAATTAGTGTAGGTGGGGCTGGGATGTAGGTCAGCTGGTAGATTAGACATACACAAAACCCTGGTTCTATCATTGGTACCCCATGAAGAGGCCATGGTGGCTCATGTGTGCAATTCCAGAACTGGGGCAGGAGAGTAGGAGAACTTGGAGTTCAAGGTCAGACTAGGCTACAAGAGATTCTGCCTTAAAATAAACAAATAAGGAAAGAAACAAAGAAACAAATAAGTAGTAACTACCAAGGAACTGCCTTGGAGTTTAGTCATTACCATTAGTTAGAAAATACACAGTGCAGCAAATGCTCACAGCCCATCTCCTATAACCACCAGGCCGAGTTTACAACTGTCGTATTTGTATACCTGGGCACATGCAAAAATACATACCTTGGCCAAAATCCAGTTGCTGTTTTAGACATTTCTTTATTCCCTGACACAATGTGCTGGGGCATGTGAGCCTGGGTTATTTATAGACCAGGATCAGTTTCAGAGGACTTGGTGGTAAGCACTGTTGGAGGCAGGAGCTGGCAGCCTTACCTCGTGGGTGAGGCTGGTAGCTCTGTGGGATGATGCCTGAATTAGATGCTGGGAGGGGAAGTCTGATCCCTAATGTTTTGCTGAGGCCAGTCTGGTCTACATAGTGAGGTCCAGACAAGCCTGGGACACACAGGGAGGCCTTGTTTAAAGCAAAATAAAAGCCTAACAATGAGAGAAAAACAAAGCCAAAAATTAATAAATGGGACCAAGTATGGTGCTACAGGACTGTGGAAACAGCGGCAGAAAGACCATAAGTTTGAGGCCAGTCTGGGCTACCTAGCAAGGCCTAAGGTCAGGAAAACAAACAATTGAACCAGCCCTCACCCAAAATAATAGTAGTTGAGCAATGAGATAATTTTTCTTTCTTTTTTTATTTATATCGACTTTAAAAGTATGTCTTTGGACTGAGGTTGTAGCTCAGTTGCTAAGAACATTTGCTTAGCATGCCCAAATGTCCAGGGTTCCCTTTCCCATATCACATGAGCTGTTATCCCAGGACTCAGCAGAGAGGATGATCAGGGTCATCCTTGGCTAATGTTGGATTTGAGGCCAGCCTGAACTACAAAGAGACCTTGTCTCAACAAAACAAAACAACTCAGAACAAATCTGAAGAAAACTAGCATACTATAAAAGACCACATTTTGGGAAATTACAACTTAATTGAATGTCCTTCCCATTTCACAGATGTGGGTGGACTGGTGCCGAGTGGGAAGCGGTGTGCTAAGGATGAGTGGAGACCAAGCTGCACTAGGTCGGCAGGGATCCTATCTGTTGACTTTATCTGATCACAGGTGTCCTGACATTTTTCTACATCTCCCCACCACTTGGGCAAAAGGCAGCAAAGCTGGGAGTAGCCAACAGTCAAGAAGTGAGCTGGGGGTGGTGCTTGGGAGTGATTTGGAAGCCAGGGTTTCTCAGCCTGGGGGAATCAATCCCACTTCCATGCAGCAGAGAAGAAAGACATAGCTGATAGACAGAAGTTAGGAATACAGGAAGAAACTCCAGAGGAACCTTGGAAAGGCTCCTCTGAGCCAGCCTTCAGTCCTGGTGTGGTCATAAGTAGATCACGGCAGCTCTCTGGCTATTGGTGCTCTCAATACAGCAATGTGGACTAGAGTGCTTGGAAGGGCTCTAGACTGCCTATGCACCTCAGTCTGGTGGTGGCTTTTCTTCCAGAGAGGAAACCTAACGGGGCTGGAAGTCGGGGTAGCAGTCGGCTCTTGGATAAATTTAGGTGAATAGAGCCACCTTGGCTCTAAGAATCCCACCCAGTTAAGCATGTCCCAGAACCCTCTTCCTGCACATTGGGGCAGACTTGCTTGCAGGACACTCACCGAGGCTCCTCAGGCACTGTCATCTGGTCCTTTTCCCAAGTAATGATGGGAGCTGGCAGCCCCTCAGTGTGACATTCAAAGCGTGCTGTCCCATTCTCCTCCACTGTCTGGGACTCTGGGTGCAGAGAGAAGTCTGCAAGTGCTGAGGGAAAACATCGTGAACAGAGAGTGTGAGGGTGTGAAAGAGTGAATACAGTATGCACAGTGACAAAGAACAGGGAATCATGGGAACACAGAGCCAAGCAAATGCAGAACAAGGGAGACACAGTTGGGGAGAGAGACATGGAACAGAGAGGAGGCCAAGGGATACGAAATGATTTAGATGGTGCTGAGTGAATTCCAAGGTCCTCCTGCTCAACATCACCATCATGGTCACAATATAGGATGGGGACATTTCTTGGTAGCCTGTGCCCTAGAGAGCTGAAGGGCCAGTAGCAGGAAGATGGAGGTTGATTATATTCCTGTGCACAGTGCTGTATATGTGGGGACATGAAGAGACAGCTGTGGGCCCCTGATCCCGTCCTGGCAGACAAGCCAACCCCGTACACTAGGGGAAGGATGGTGAGGGGGTGAGGACACAGTGGGGGGGGGAAGAACTGAACAGTAAGGGCAGATAACAGCAGGAGGGACCCACTGAGCAGAACAGGCCGGGAGGCAGGGAACCTGGGTTGGGCTCCTAGTTCTGATGCAGGTAAACTAACTGTCCTTCCCATCCCTCCATCCCTTCCCTTTGGTCTTCAGATCCCAAGATGCAAGCACTTACTGGCAAGCCTGACCACAGCAACCTGGCTGGCCACTACTCCCAATGGGCCATGGGCCAGACAGGAATAGCTGCCCTCAATGACCTTCCATGTTCCAAAAGCTTCCTCATCAGTACCGTCTTGTGGTTCTAGAGGTGAGGACAGCCACAGGGAGCCATTGGGTAGCAGGTGCAGGTGGTCATGCTCCAGCACAGTGTCCCCATCCTTGCTCCATGTCACCTTGGTCGGTGGTCCAGCAGCAGTGGTCCCCAGACTACAGTCCAGCACTGCAGCCTGCCTGGGGCCCAGGACCACTTGCAATGGTCCCACATCACAGCTCAGCTTGACAGTTGTCTCCTGGGGCAACAGCAGCTCCCCTGTGAGGAGGAAGAGGCACTAAGGCTGTGGGTGTGTAGCCTCCCGGTTTCCTACCCACTCCCCAGTGCCGGTCACTGATGGAAAGATCCCATATCTATCTGAACTAGTTCTTCTCTTGACAGAAACTCCTTTCCTCTTGGGTCCTATGGTTTGACTTCCTCACCCACCAAAAAGCCCAGCTCACAGCAAGCAGCCTATCACAACAGACAGAAAAGTAGATTCGATCCAAATGTTTACATTTCACCCAGTAAGTAACTAATATTTTGTTCAGTCAGCAAAAGGAATGAAGCACTCTGCATGCTAGCACATGGAAGACTGGAAACTTCGTGACCAGTGAAAGACACACCAGTCACCAGATGCCACAAACTTTGTGATCTCATATCCATAGACAGAAAGTAGATTAATGGTTACCAAGAATTTTGAGCAGAGAGAAATGGGGAGTGACTGCTAAGGAGCATGAGGTTTCTTTTTAATGAAAATGTTCTAGAATTAGACAGTGGTCGAGGAACACGACATTATTTGTATATTAAAAACCACAGGGTGGAGGGTGCAGTGCAGGGGATATGGCTCAATCAGTAGATTGTCTGCATAGTGTGCATGGGGCCTGGGTTTGACCCCCAGAACTTCATAAGCTGGGTGGCTGGTGCACACCTGTAATCCCAAAATTCTGGGGATGGAGGAAGGAGGGTCAATAGTTCAGGGTCATCTTCATCTTCAGCTAGATAGTAATGCCAGCGTGGGTTACATGAAACTCTGTCTCAAAAAAGCATACTCATACATGTGGTGAATTCTATGAAAATTGTTATCTTGGTTTACAAAATACATAGCAATTATTTCCTTTTAGGGCTGTCATGAATGCCCAGTGGGATGAGATGGAAAAGATGTAGCATTGCCTGGCATTGAGTGGTGGCTCAGTGGTTTTATTCCCTCTGGAGTCTAATGGATCATCTCCGCCACTATTACCCAACTAAATACACCCCACAAGGTAGGAAAATGTAGGTAAAAAAATCTGAGAAATGTACTATGAATGGAAAGCAAGTGTGTGTGTGTGTGTGTGTGTGTGTGTGTGTGTGTGTGTGTACAAGTTGCCTGTAGATCCTAACAGTGCCCCTGCCACAAACAGATGAGGAGGGTCGTAATAGAATGCACACTATCCTGAATCAAGACAAAATCACAGAGGGAAATATTTCTTATCATAATTAATGCTTCAACAAGGCCAGCCCATCATCATCACAGAGCAATAGTTCCCCATGTGAGTCCTCACTGCTGAACTGCTATCCCCTATCCCATAAAAACCCAGTACCCCAAGGTCTCCTCTTAGTCTCTGGCCTGACTCCTCACTGTAAGGCAGAATGGCACATCTGGAAGCAGACCAAGGATGGAGATGACATTGTCATCATGAGGTAATGACAGAGCACACAAAGCAGGACATCTAGACAATCTGGAAGGTGTATGCCCTGAACTAAGCACTTCTTCCTGGTCTCAGTTTATTCACTGATACAGAGATATCAGTTCCAGAGCAAACACAGCACCATCCATTATGCCCCACACCATTCCTTCCGTGTTCGTCTACATACAGGTTCCTCTGTCTGCCACACTGGTCAACACCTAGACTCCCCTGTATCCCCATGTTCTTCCCCATAGCATTAAAAGAGGAATAAGTTAGTCCAGACAGAGGCAGGCAGATTTCTGTAAATTCGAGGAAAGCCTGGTTTACAAAGCAAGTTCCAGGACTGCTGGTTAAGAGCCTCCCCCCCCCCCGCCCCCCCCCATTGTTCAAAGAACTGGGATTTGGGCTCAGCACCCCATCAGCTCACAAACATCTGTAACTTCCTTTTCAAGGACTCTGTTCCTCTCTTCAGCTCTCTCAAGACACATGAATATATGCAGCGAAATGCCTATACATAAAATTAACAATAACAAAGGGGGAAAAGACAGTCCTAACTGACTGAGGCAAGGGGACAAGGAAAGACGTGAGACCACCGAGGGTCAGAGAACCTGACCAGAAGGACCACTACCCTCCACTCCAGCAGCAAGGCTCTGCTGAACAGGTCTGGAGGTACGGCTGGCAGAGCCATACAGCAAGTGCTAGGGGAGAAGGCATCCCACTCTGGCTGGAGAGATGGTTCAGTCGGAAGAGTGTTTTCCACTTAGTTGTGAGGATCTAAATTTGGATCTCTAGCACCCACATCTGCAATCCCAGTAGGTAGGTGACCCCTGGAGCCAGTTTAGCCGGTCATTGGGAGACTCTGCCCCCCCCCCCAAAATAAGGTAGGGACTGGATAGACAGTTCAGCCATTAAGGCTATTTGTTACTCTTGCAGAGGACCAGGGTTCAATTCCCAGCACCCACAGGGTGGCTCACAATCATTTGTAACTCTAGTTCTAAGGGATCTGAGGTCCATACACCTGAACACACACATACACAAGCAAAGCACTCATACACATCAAAATAAAAGAAATCTTAATCTTTATTATTTTTCACTGTGAAATTGCTTTAATGGTGGTATTTGTACAAGTGATGTTAGGACATGGCTAGCAGACAAGCTAGTGGGTGGATAAAGGGTCCACACTTTAGGGGCTGAGACAGCTGTGGGCCAGCTCTTCCTCAGACTCTCTCTTCCCCAGCTGTAGTATTCTGGGAATGCTGCTTATTCAGTGCACCAGGTAGTTCACAGTGAACTTAGTTATCCTTAGTGAACCCCATCTCATCCATCTTCTCACTTAAAAAGGGGGGGAGGTGATGACCTCTGACCTCTGCAATGCACACTTACACATGAACTGGTACATACCTCTCTTTCTTACACACACACACACACACACACACACACACACACACAGGAAGACAGAGAGATCAAAGTCCTAGTCTGGCTGCTTCACCTGCCAGCTGTGATAGTCCCTTTTTGGGACTCAGTTTCCACGTATTTAAAATGCAGATGCTGCTGAGCCTGTGAGAATCAACCAAGTGCTACATGTCAGGGATCCAGCCCATAGAGAGATGGACATCGCTCAAGAGGTAGAAGGGGCGCATTCTTTTTTGGTGGGATGCTGGAGATAGAACCAATGGCTTTGTGAGGTTGGGCAAAAATCTCACCACACAGCTGCACCCGGAGCCCCAGAGGCACATTCTTTAAGACCCTGGGCACACGGCAAAGAGCCACACAAACGCTCTTGCTGGCCTTAGCATCCTCCCCTTTCTCTTCCAAAGCCCTAGATTCCACGATTCAAATTCAGAGTGTGGAAGGAAGGCAGGCGTGGGCTCTCAGCCCAGCAGCTTCAAATGCTCTAGTCCAGAGGCAGAAGTGCAGGCTTGGGTTTCAGAGGAGGAAAAAAACCCCACAGAACACGAATCCTTGAGCCCTCTGGCAGCCTCCCCACCCCCTAAAGCATGTCCGGGGCTTGGAAAATCCCCCGCCGCGCTGAACAAACAATGTGAACAGTTGGGGCCCGAGCAGCTGCTGGGTATGTCAGCAGCCTGGGCTCTGGCGGCCAGGACAGCCGCCAGAGGGGCTGGTGGCTGGCAGGGGGGCCCCAGGAGCTCCAGTTCCCTTCCTGAATATTCATGGATCAGCAGATGTCTAGCTTCACTACCTCAGAGGAGCCCAGCAAGGCGGAATCAGGGAAGCCCACCGGGATGAAGACAGAAAGAACAGAGGTCTGCCTCAAAGAGCAGCAGGACTGTGGACCCATTTCAATGGCAACTTTCCCAAGTTCACTGTCTATTCCACGGATGACTAAACTAGGGACCGGAGACAGGGTGCAGTGAGAAGATCTGAGCAAACTGTCCTTTGCGTTTCAGCAGATAAACCCGCAACCGGGGTGTGGGGGGGAACAAACGCTTCTGAAAAAGGTTTTCCAGAGAACTCTGCCCGGATGCCAGCCTTCCTCCAGGAGGCTTGTCTGCCTTCCTCTAGAGAAGTTTTTCAAATGCCATTTGCAAGTCTCTTAAGTATTTTTTGTTTCTATTAGAGGTGAACAAGCTTCGCGCTTCACCCTCATCATTTGGTCTCCTCCCCCCCCCCCCCCCCCCCCCCCCCCCCCCCGCACTCCAGGGACAGTCATCCCTTGTACAATCTTGGGTTAGACCCTTTTCTCCCTTTCTGCCTCAGTTTCCCAACTTTAAGGGAGGGGAATCTCCAAACTCAAACATTTACAGCAAACTTCTTGGGCTAGGGAAGCAGCTCAGGCCTAGCATGCTGGAGGCCCTGGGATTGATTCCTAGCTCTGCATAATTAGGACCTAGTGGTACACATCTGAAATAGGAAATATCAGCACTAGGGAGGTAGAGGCAGGAGGATTAGAAGTTGGAAAGCAGTCAGGAATACAGCTCAGTGATAAGAGTACTTGCCTAGCATCTTTGAGTCCCTAAATTCAGTTCCTAACACTACCCACATAAAGTTTAAGGTCATCTGCAATGACATAAGAAGTTCAAGTCCAGCCTGAGCTACATAAAACCGTTTCAAGAAAACCAATCCAGAGGTGATTTCAAAGCCAATCTGGTCTACAGAGCCAGTTCTGGGACAACCAGGGCTACACAGAGAAACTGTCTTGAAAAGCAAACAACAACAATGACCAAAAAAACAAAACAAAACAAAACAAAAAACAACCAGAAGGAGGAGGAAGAAGAGGAGGAGGAGGAAGAGGAGGAGGAGGCGGAGGGTTTCTCTACCACCAAGCTCATAATAGTGATGACTGAAAGTGGGTGGTAGACCTTACCTGTTCAAGGGATCTTGCTACCCCAGCCCACTGCATGGCTGACTCCCAGAGTCCTTCGTACAAGCATTTTCTTATTCCTCTCTGGCACACTGCAGAGAGGAATCACTTGCTCATCACCAATGTTTTGCCTACGGGGTTTCCCTCAATTCTCATGAGTCTTTTTGGTGACATCCTATCAGAGATACAGAACTCCTGTTTTGGGGATTTCCCCCAGTCATTTTCTTTTATGAGTTCTTTTTTTTTTTTAATTTTATTTTAAATATTTCTATTTTATGGGAATTGGTGTTTTGCCTGCGTGTATAACTGTGTAAGGGTGTCATCTAGATCTTGGAATTACAGACAGTTGTTAGCTGCCATGTGGATGCTGGGAATTGAACTCGGGTCCTCCGGAAGAACAGTCAGTGCTCTTAACCGCTGAGCCAACTCTCCAGCGCTCCCCCAGTCATTGTCAATCTTATTTTTTCTGTTCTTTTTGAGACAGGGTTTTTCAACATAACCCTGTCCATCATGGAACTCACATGTAAATCAGGCTGGACTTGAGCTCACAGAGATCCCTCTGCCTCGGCCACCTGAGTCTAGCATTACTATACCTGGCCCTCAATCTTATTTTTCTTTTTAATTTTGTTTATTTTTATTTCATGTGCATTGGTGGTTTTGCCTGCATGTATGTCTGTATGAAGGTGTCAGATCCCCTGGAACTAGAGTTACAGAAAGTTGTGAGCTCCTATATGGTTGCTGGGGATTGAACCCTGTATAAGCAGAGACAGGCATTCTTATACAGGTTTGTGCCACTCTGCTGTGCTCTGAGAAGCTCTTTTGCCCACTTAAAAGGATAAATTAGGGGCTGGAGAGATGCCTCAGCGGTTAAGAGCACCATCTGCTCTTCCAGAGGACCCGGGTTCGATTCCCAGCACCCACATGGCAGCTAACAACTGTCTGTAGTTCCAGTTCCAGGCAAACACCAAGGCAAATAAATAAATAAATAAATAAATGTTTAAAAGGATAAATTAGATTTTATGAGGCCAATGTAAACCTAGTCAGAAAGGCAATTTGCCATAGAGTTCTAGGGTCCAATTGGAGCTATTTGGTGAGGTCATTAGGAGCCTGAGTTGGATTTCATCCTCGAAAGAATGTTCAGGAAGGACAGGGCATGTAGGCAGGGAGGGGGAGGAGGAGGAGGAGTAAGATCAATAACTTGCCACAAACATCAGAGCTTCCTGACTGTTCTCCACATTTGCAGCTTGGTTTCAGTTGAAGGGCAATCCTCCCTGACACCATAGGCCAATCTTCTTTCCCAAGAGACTCAAGTCAGTTTCTTCCAGAACCTTGGCTACCTTCCTCACCACATACTAAGTTCCTCCCTCCAACAGCTGAAAGAAGAACCTGAATGGGTGCCAAGGACACAAGGAAGGCCTCAGCCCTCCCTCTATCTACAATCAGTGTCATCTAGGGTGACAGCAAAGCCACATTCAACATGGCTTGCCTCCACCTGGTCCCCCTGATATCTGTGCCCACCAAACTATACAAAACCAGCCACCTCTGAGCCTCATGGGGCCACTTGCATGCTGGGCAAAGCACTCTACCAGCTGAGCTACATCCTTGGGCCTATTTGGCTTGTTTTTAACAATCTCTTAGGACTGTACCCTATTGGTCCTTTAGGCTTTAGCATCTTTTTTTTTTAACTTTATTTTTTATTTATTTTTATTTATTTGCCTTGGTGTTTGCCTGGAACTGGGAACTGAAACTACAGACAGTTGTGAGATGCCATGTGGTTGCTGGGAATTGAACTCCAGTCCTCTGGAAGAACAGTCAGTGCTCTTAACTGCTGAGCCATCTCTCCAGCCCCTGTTTTAGCATCTTAAACAGTGTCTTGTGTAGAGTAGATATGCAATACACATTCCTCAGATGGCTGTGAAGACATGCAATCCTTTCAAATAATATCATAGAATCCCTTCTGCTTTCCCTTCAGAGCCTTGACTTTGTTATCTGTGAAGATATGGTAACTCCTTTCTGAGCTAGGGATGATCTGATTAATACAGACAGAAACTTCCTGGCATATTATGTGACCTCTACTAGATACCTGATAAAATGCTTTAAAACCACCTAGACTGGGGGGCTGGGGATCTGCTCAGTGGTAGAATGCTTACCTAGCATGCATAAAACCCTGGGTTTAGTTTCCAGCACTGTATAAACTACATGCGGTGGTGAACCCTGTAATCTCAACGCTCAGAGAGTAGAGGCAGAAAAACCAGAAGTTCAAAGCTATATAGTATGCTCAAGGCCAGCTTAGGCTACATTAGACCTGTCTGAAATAAGCAAACAAAAAGCACACAGAAACAGACCAACAAATTTATAGTAATGATGTCTAAACATCAGTAAGGTGGGGAGCCCTTTATTTTGATAGTTTTGCTATACAGCTCATACTCTTAAAAGTATTTCTTCTGAACCCACCTGTACCTCCACATATGTTCCGCTGATGGGTGCCAGAGCTCTGTCCTCAAAACTACATAACAAGGTCAAGCAAAGTAAGAGGCCCCCTATCAAGTGATAGGAAGTCCTGACCTGCACCTAGAGAAAGCTTACTGGTCCCTGGCTTCCTTAACCCCAATAACCTCATGGCCCTCCACATCTACAGAAGTCCTACAGCTGGCCTGACCCAGAAGAGAGAATGTGGGACCCCAGGACATTCTTTCTGGTTTTCCTTCCCTGAATTCCACTTTCCCTGTTCTTCTTGGAGCCCCAGACCTATCTGACGGTCACATATGTTCTGCATTTGAAATTCCAAATGTAGTTGCTGTACCTCAGAGACACTGGAGCAAGCAGGAGATGCATGGAAGAATTCCATATTCTTGGACCAGCTTCAGACTTAGGTCTAAAGCTGCTAAATTCTCTATAGAAGCAGTGCAGAGAGAGTGAATTTGTATGTGCACCAAATCCCTGGGAAGACTGACTAAGTCGCCTTACAAAGGAGGAGCCAGGAGAGGGATCTGGTCCAGATCAGTTCCTAACTGAATAACTTCAGGGAGTCACTCAGGTTTCCCATCTATGAAATGGACTCATAATAAATTCTTTCTATTACTTTCTCTTTTTGATGGGAGTAAGTTGAGTCACTATGTAGCCAGGAACTCACAGCAATCCTCCTGTGTCAGTCTTTTAAGCACTGGGGTTTCAGATAGGCTATGCCTAGTTTTCTATGTCTCTTTGAGTACTGACGTTATATAATGCTTTGATTATGAGCTTTCTTAGCTTGAAGGAGATCTGGTCAGGAAAATATCCATATATAAATAGGTGATTAATGAGGCCATGGAAATGCACACAGGCTCACTGGAAGGTATAAATTCCCTGCAAGAGTCACTATTAAAAGAAACTTCACACCTTTAATTCCTTCACTCAGGAGGCAGAGGCAGGTGAATCTCTGTGAGTTGCAGGCCAGCTTAGTCTACAGAGCCAGTTCCAGGACAGCCAGGGCTATAACCCCATCCCCAAACCAACCAACCAACCAACCAACCAACCAGCCAACAAATAAAATGCTTCTAGTGCTGGCCTCTAGGATGGGCCTAAGTCTCAAAGCTGGGAAAGGGACAGCAAGGAGGGGACTTTCCAGGTAGGGAAAAGCTTTCTGGGTTCCCAACGCCTCCAAATCTAACCTGAGCGGAAGGGAGAGCTCCACTTCTTCCCACCACTGCCCTCAAAAGGAAATTCTCATTCCTATGAGCGCACATCCACGATGATTTCTGACCCAAGAGCAGGGCCAGGGGACTGGGCAGATGCTGCCATCATCCTGACCCAGCCCTAGCCCCAGCCCTTTATTCTGGCCCATGCTGACTTCTCTGGGAAGACTTTCATGTTTAACTTTCTTCTCCTTCACTACTAATAGACCACATCTATAGGAGGCTGGAGAGATGGCTCAGTGGTTAAAAGCACTCTTCCAGATGATACATGTTCAGTTCCCAGCACCCACATGGTGGCTCACAACCATCTGTAGTTCCAATTCCAAGGGATCTAACACCGTTATCTGGCTTCCACAGGCACTGGGCACACATGTTGTGTACGGACATATTTGCAGGCAAAACACCCATACACATATAATAAAATTAAAAACAAGGAAAAACCCACTGATGCTCACAGCTTTCTGATTCCATTTCCTTAATAACTCTAGCATTCAGCCCTCTGGCCATGCTAGCCACCATTCCACTAACTGCGTTCACTGTCTCCTGCATCACCACCACCTTCTCCTCAGGAGCTCTGCACCATCCATTCTCCACACTGGCTGCAGTGAGCTGATGCAAAGCTAGTCTGAAAACCTGCCCACAGCGGGGCAGGAGGGTTTCAGGCCAGAAACCTTTGCGGGACTGACACTGATCCTGGGGAGCTAGTTTTCTTCTTAGCCTCCTCTCAGCACTCTTTAGTGGTCTACCCCTCCCCCACCTGGCCGACTCCCACCCCGTATCCTAACCGCCAGCCAGATTTAGCTTGATGTAATGATGTGAACTAAATCGCCTCCCAGGATTGGCACCCACTGCTTGATGTGTGAGACTCCTCCCTCTGCAGAGCTGGCTCTTCCTCTCTCCATCCTTCTCTTCAGAACCTTTCCTGATCTTCCGAGCATGGCTAAGAAGCCTCTCTTCTGCAGTACCTAGCCAGCCAGTCCTGGTCTCTGGCCCTGACCCTAAAACTGACAGCTAGGACCTTATTTGCAACATTCTGGGCATCGGGCACACGTTAAAGAGTGTGCTATAAAGAGTACTCAAGAATCCTGTGAAAACACGGATGACCTCCACTCCATAAGGGTGTCGGCAGGCAGACTGCAGAGGTTTACACACTCAAAGGAGGTTAAACCAGGGCAAGAATAGTAGTTGCTGTAGCCATTCAGGTGGCAGCCAAGAAGAATCTCAAAGCACGCTCCTCTCTGCCTGTGCACTGGGGAGCAGGAAGAGGCCAGTCTCCCGACTCTCTCCCCGGTGCCCCGGCCCAAAGCTTCAGAAGTATTTCAAAAAGCGTTGAGTGAGGTTGCCTGCGAGGATCCCGCGTTCTTGGAGCTTTGGGAAGAACAGGAGGAGGAGCGGGGGAGGCGCAACTATTCCTAAATCCTTTGGGCTTGGCGAAGACCGGCATCGCTCTGACATTTCCTCCCGCCGCATTCACCTGACAACTCCAGGGCCCCCAGCTCCTGCCGCCCAGCCCCACGCACCGAGCGGCCACCGGCTTGCAGCCGGGTCCACGGTCTCGGAGGGAAAGGGGCGTGTCTTGCCGGGCGAGCTAGGGTCCAAGCTGTTTCCATCACTCTCCCACCCGCTGTTTTCCTGGAGATGGGCCTGGGGTTGGCCCGGCCGAGGCTCCTTTCCCGCCCCCCCCACCGCCCTCCCTCCCTCCCTCCCTCCCTCCCACGTGGCCTGGCCCAGTCTCTCTGGAAAGCCGCAGCAGCTGGAGAAAAATCCCCCTCCCCACCCCCACTGCCAAGTCCCTCCCCGACTCGCCCCGGACACATCCTCAATTCCCCCCTCCGCAGGGAAGGCAAGAAGTAATCGAACAAAGCGGGCAGCCCATCCCCCTCGCGGCCCTACCACCTATCCTCCCCTGGGCCGCCCGCAAACGCACACCCCACTGAGAGCCAGAGGGCCCGGGCTTGGCAGAGACAGCCCTGGCACACACACTCGGACACTTGGTTGCCCCCTCCCACCCCTTTCTCCGGTGTGTACAATTTTGATCCTTACCCTTGATTCTGTCTATCCTACACTGGGACCGGGGGCTGGAGGGGGCCCTGCTGACCTCGTTCACGCTTCCCCGGTCCGCCCTTTGGGGTGGGGCAGGAGCGACACGCGTCCCATCCAGAGAGCGAGTGTTGGGTCGGTTCCCCAAAGCAACTGGTTTTCTGCCCTTCCCCCAGCCCCCTCCGAACCCCAGGTTTGGGTCCACAACACCCCCCACATTCCCCTACCACCCTAACTGGCCCCAGGGGCCACACCCACTGGGCAAAGTTGAGTGTGGTTTTTCTCACCGCCGCCCCCATCACGATCAAGGACACTCCCCAAAAGCCAAGGCCAAATATTAGCTCAGCCCCATCCAGCTACACACGCACCCGACACAAATGGACGTGTAAGAGCACACTCCCGCCCCTCCTGCTCTCTCTGGCACACTCGCGACCGCGAGACGCGTGAGGGCAGTGCAGAAGCATTGCCCCGCTTAGAGCTACCAGCGCCGCAGCCACCCGCGCGCTGGCGATGCCACCTCGCTCCTTAGGCACGCGCTGTGGACACATTCTCCCGCAGGACACCCCCCCACACCCCGACACACACATGCACACTTCACAGGCATAAGATCCACGAGCAGGGGCTCACGCACGGACACTGCAAGGACACACACACCCCCTGAGGGCAAGTCCCCGCAGCTCCTCGGCGTGCAAACATCGCTGGCGCCGGGGGACGCCCACTCGCGACTGCGGCCACCCGAGCCCTTACCGCGCGCGGACAGCAGGCAGAAGGTCAGCGCCAGGAGCCCGCGGCCCGTGTCCGCCCGCGCCATAGGGCCGGGCTCGGGCCGCCGCCGCCGCCGCCGCGTCCGGGCGCCTGGGCCGCCGCCGGGGGAGGGCGCGCCGGACGTCAGTGGCTCCGGGAGGCGCGGCGCCGCGGGCGGGGGCGCGGCCTCCGGGGCCCGGGCCCGAGCGGGGGCCGGCGCGGGGGCCGGGGCCGCGGCCAGCTCGCCCGCCCCTCCATCGCCATCTTGGGCGAGCGGCCCACGCGGGGGCGCCCGGCAGTGTGACTACCATGCCCCGCAGGGCACCCCGCGCCTGGCACCACTGGACTGCTCCTGCTCCCCACTGGCACGCGGTGGCTGTCACTCTCCTGATCCCCTCCAGCTTCTTTCTGTTCATCTTTTCACCTGAGTCTCTGGATCTTGTCCTTGTTAGGACTCTACCCCAGGGTCTCCTCCATCTCTGTTGCAGGCTTAGTGGAAACCAATGCATTGAGCCCTATCTTTCTCCATCTCAGTCTTGACCTGAATCCTGCTTAGCTTCTCCACAGGCTGCACCCCACAGACCCACTGAGGACACCACGGTCTCTTGTCCTCTCTACCTCTGTCATTCCAAGCTGAAGAATTCTCTTGGCTTCTTTCCTTACTCCTGAGTTGCCAACCCAGTCTGTGGGGGACAACGAAGACTTACTTGCTCCCATTTTACAGAACTGCATCCTGGGAATACAGAGGCTTGAAGCTTTCTAAGGATAGGAGGCACAGGGCAGCAGTGCAGGGTCTGTCTGCCTGTGGTGGTGGGTCCACGCCGTATTTTCACTCCTTGTGTGGTTTGCATTTTTAGGACTGCCTGCCTCTTCTTCAGTAACTGATCTAGTGAGATCAGTTGCCTTAGTATTGAAAGCTGGGAAATCAATTGTCAGGCTGAACTAAGGACAGGAATGGACACAAAATGGCTATTGACAATGCCACACTTGAGTCTGGAGAGGTGGCTCACTGGCTACAGTGCTTATTGCATTTGCAGAGGACCTAGGCGTGGGTTCCAGCACCCACTCAGATAACTCATATTAGTCTGTAACCTAATACCTCTGGCCTCGTGCATCTATAAGCAGACACACAATTGCATTTTTTTTGTTTTTTAGGTTTCTTTTTTTTTAATTTCTCCTTTTCATCTCCTTTTATTTATTTTATTTATTTATTTAAAAAGTTTTTCTCCTTGTGTCCCTCTGCCCACCTTCCTTTCCCTCCATAACATTTAAAATAATGGAAATGAATCTTAAAAAAAAAAAACAAAAAACAAAACCGAAAACCTATAAGTGGTAGTGGCTCACTCCTTTAATCCCAGGACTCCGGAGGCAGAGGCAGGCAGATCTCTTTGTAGGCCAGCCTGGTCTACAGAGTGAGTTCCAGGACAGCCTGGACTGTTATATAGAGAAACCTCACCTTGAAAAAACAAAACAAACAACCTACCACACTGGAGGTTGGAGAGGTGATGGTTGAGTGGTTAAAGAGCTTACTGCTGTCACAGAGGACTCGGGTTCTGGTCCCAGCACCCACATGGCAGCTCACAACCATCTGTGTAACTCCAGTTCCAATGGATCTGACGCCCTCTTCTGATCTCTTCAGGAACTGCCACACACGTGGTATATATAAATTCTTGCAAATACACATGTATTAATTGTATTATACATTTTTGTATATATATACATATATACAAAATTAAAAATAATTTTTTAAAAAATAAAAATACTACATTCTTCCATTTCTTGTATTTATTGGTGTTCCCATGACTTAGAGCCATTTTAGTTTCTGGCTCATAGACTGCCAGTTTTGGGAGTACTTTTGAACTGCACTGTTGAGGAGAGGTTAAGACTGTACTCTCAAATCCATTATGTAGTCAAAGATGTCCTTGAACCTTTGATTCTCCTGCCTCCACCTCTAGAATGCTGGGATGACAGGCGTTCACCACCAAGCTTCATTGGTGAGTGCTGGGGCTTCTCGAGAATCAAGATCTCAGCCAACTGAGCCACAGCCCCATTGTGTCTGTACTTTACAGATCTAATGGAACCTGGCATTGTCCCATTTTCTGCTCAGCCTATTTTATTTTAGAGTCATCATTAGCGTTTGATTTGGTGAATGCCCCTTCCTTGAAACTGAGTGATCCCTTGGTCCTCAAGGCTTTGATAGTCTCTCATCTTTATACTAGTGATGTTGAATGGTTGCCTCCAGCCTGAACCATTTCCCTAGATTTGCATACACATCTACCTACTCAGTAGATCATCCTAACCTTTCCTTCCAGGCTTCTGTGTCTCAGGTCCTCGCACCAACATCCTTCCTGTAGCTCAGATCTTATATCTGAGCTACAGGAAGGATGTTGGTGCTATTTGGAATCAAGTAGGAATGGTGTGGAGTGTGGTGTGGAGTGTGTGTGTGTGTGTGATTTGTGGGGAGTCAGGCATGATTGCCGTTGCACAATCTGGAGAACAGAGGACTGCCTGCCTGTGGAATTTCCCTTCACTTTTTACATGGGTTCTAGGAATCGACCTCAGGTTGTCAGGCTTGCACACCAGGCACCTTTACCTGCCAGGTTTCCTCCATGGCCTTGCTGCTCATGTCTAAATCATTTCATATACCTTCATCAGGGCTTTGGCTCATACAGCAGTCAGTGAGTTCCTGTCAAGACAAGATCATGTCACAGCTTTGCTCAAATCTCACCAGTGACTTGCATCTGAGAGAAATAAAAAAGAAGTTCTGTCTCTGACTCTTCTTTGAATCTATCTTGTTTGCTTACCCCCTCCCCAGCAGCATTAAACCCTTCCCGGCCTCAAGACCTTTGCTCAGGACTGGGGGAGGTACATACACAAGGCTCCGAGGTCAATCATCACGGAGAAGAGGAGGAGGAAGAGGAGGGAGAAGAGGGGAGGAGGGGGAAAGATGATAAACTTTGCCTAGTCAACACAAATTGAGGTCTATTTTTCTTTTCTTTTCTTTTCTTTTTTTAAGATAGAAAGATTTTCTTTATTAACGACCCCAACCGTATTTCTTTAGATACAGGAGTTTTGAACTCAAATACTTAGAAGAAAACAAGTTAAGATTGCATTATCTGCAACTCATTACCAGTAACATATCGCAAAGCAAACAGCTTGGAAAAGGGTGAAAAGGAAGGAGAGGGAGGGAGGGAGGGAAAAGAAAAGAAGGGAATTAAGTTGATCAAGTGGAATTTTTTGTTTTTAAACTCTTGGGAACTATAAAGTCCTTGCAAGCACAGCTTGTTTCTGCAGGTTATTGGCCAAACTCGTACAAAATGGAACCAAACGGCGAATCCATCCCTTAAGAACCTGGAGAGTCGCAACATGAAGGGCTCCGATTATCCAGTAGCAAGCGGTCCAGCCTTCCACCAACAGCTTCCTCCTCGGTTGGTTCACAAGCATTAGCGGGACGAAAATGTCTTCCCCGTGATTGTTTTCATTTCTTTTTTTCTCGGCATCTGGGCGTGCACGGTTCAGCACCTTAAGGAAGTCAGATGTTTTTGCTCGCATCCATGTATGAATATAGGCCTTAGAGCACTTAATGTGGTAGTGCAGATAGTCCCGGAAGGTGTGGATCAGGTTGATGGTGTTGTCTCGAGCAGTGGCATTGGTGTGGCGAGGGAAGAGCACAAAGGTGATGTAGCCAATGTTGTCACCCACGGCAGCATCTGTGTCTTTCAGCTCTAGAGGAGGTTCCCTGTGGTTAAAAAGGACCTGGGGGGCTGTGTAGCTGGCTTTTCGTCCTTCCTTGAACTCCTGCATGAAGACCTTTCCAATGACCACATCGTCGTCATCCTTAAACACTGTGCTGAAGACTACTGTGACTCTGTCTTTTTTAGATTCAACATACATGGTCTCATTATCCCGTTAATGGATAACCGCTCTGTTCTCCCCTTCCTTGCCCTCTTCTTGAAACTGAAAGTACTTCTCAAAGACAGAGGCAAAGCAATTCCGCTTCAACATGCCAGCCTGATGCACAATAGAATCCTTGGATGCAGGCAGGTTTTCAAGGTCATATAGCAAAGAAACATTGTATCCTGATTCTGGGTTTACCAAGAAACTTCCATATACTCTCTTTAGTAACTCATCAGCACCATGTGCCTGAAGTTCCTTGTAGAATTTCAAAGAAATACTGAGAGGTCTATTTTTCCATCCTACATATTGTCAAGAAGTCTTCCAGGAGCTGGTGTTGGTGAATGTTCACAATGTGAACCCCGAGTTTGCATTTGTGTTGATTAAACAAAATTAACAGGTCAGGAGGCTGAGTTAGCAACTTGTTAACAGAAAGTCATCAAAGAGCTTCAGAAGGAACCGGGAGAAATAGACACAGACAATAGTAGACAGGGATTCGCAGTGGCACAGCTTTTGCTGGTTTAGCAAAGCAGAAGACGGGTCTTTCTGAGACACAAGCAAGGAGAGAAGATCAGCTAGTTGCGACCCAGCCTCTCTGAGCTAGCAGGTCTTCACTCCAGCCTTTGAATCCTGACTTTTATTTGTAAGTAGAACAATAGAGATTTACTTAAAGCCACCTTTAGCAGCAGCAACAAAACGCAAGTAGAAACAGAATTCCGGCCAACTTGACCTGAGGGGCCAGGATGCTGCTAGAGAAGCAGGTCGGTAAATGTGGAGCTGCAAATGCTGGCTGAAATAGCAATAGATTAAGGTACAGCCACTGTTCAAAGTTAAAACAAGCTGGGATGTAGCTCAGTTATTGGAGAGCTTGCCTAGCATGTATGAAAACCTGGGTTCAGTCCCAAGTACAACATGTTCAAACACACCTGTAATTCCAGCAGCATCAAAAAGAGCAAAAGTACAATGTCATCCTCAACCATGTAAGGAGTTCAAGCCCAGGCCTGAACATGATCCCTCATCTCCAAAATAAAATATCTTGCAACTTTACCCCTCTTCTGTTATCTTTCCCTGCTTTTTAAAAATAATTTATTTATTCTTATTTTATATACATTTGTGTTTTGTCTGCATGTATATCTGTGTGAGGGGGTCAGATCTTGGAGTTACAGACAGGTTTTAGCTGCCATGTGGGTGCTGAGACTTGAACCAGGGTCCCTCTGGAAGAGCAGCCAGTGCTGTTAACTGCTGAGCCAGCTCTCCAGCCCCCCACTTTTGCTTTAATTTTATTTATATTGGTGGTGTGTGTGTGTGTGTGTGTGTGTGTGTGTGTGTGTGTGTGTGTGTAAGCATGCCACTGTGCACATATGACCGAGAACAAGTTTCAGGAGTCCGTTTTTCCTTCTACCTTGTAGGTGCCACGGTGGACAGGCTGGTGGCAATCACTGCCCACTGGCCCACCTCATCGGCCCCTGCTTTGTTCTCATCCGAATACTTAACGCTCTAATATGCTTTACATTCTCCTTAGTCTGAGCCCCTGCACCCTGCTGTCCATTCAAGCTTCAAAGGAACAGGACAGTTTGCTTGCTAGATACACTGCTGACCTCTCAGCATGGAGACAAGTCCCAGAGCTTTGAAAAGTGTTGGGTAAAAGGTATTCACCACTCAGGGACAAGAGGACACTGAGAGGTGTGGGATGGCCCAGAGGATGGGGCAGGAGGAAGGATGAAATGTTTGTGGTGGGGGACTTTGAGCCATGGAGGAGGGCTTCAGAGCTGTTGATTGCTGGGAATGTGTGTCCTGGGCTGAGTCTTAGCAGCAAAAGGAGGGTGGAGCTAACAGGAACTGCAGAGTACAAACCTCTGGGTCTCCAAAGGGTACCTGCACATACACACACACACACACACACACTTTCACAATACTAACACACACACATGTACTTACACATTCACACACACTGACACACACATGCACTCACACACATGTTCACACACACTCACACATTCACATACACACACATGCACTCACACACACACTCTCTCATACACACAATCTTAAAGAGGGGAAGCAGGTATCAGATGCAATGTTGTCTGCACATGAACCACAGCTCTATTTGGGAGCACAGAGCTGAAAAGGGTTCCCTGTCTTTTCTGTATAGAGCTTGGGCTAATGAGTGCAGTTATAATGTTCTGTGTGGTGCCAGTTTTGATTGGAAACCAACGTCAGGACACCCATGTCAGACTTGGTGAAACAGGGAGGGTTTACTAGAAAAATCTAGGTAAACGGAACCCAGGAAGTGTGACCTGAGCAGTGCATCAGGAGCAGACAATGTGGCCAACAGAGAGGCTGGGGCTGGACAGGAGGCCCCGTATCTTCCCAAAGCAGTTAAAGAGTTAGCTCTGGAATGAAAGTGTAAACAAACCATCACTGTGTAAAGAGGTAAATTCCACAAGCCACCAAAAAGGTCGGCTAACTTTTCTCTAATCCAATCTCAGCACTGGGGGTGCAGCTCAGGGGCAGAGTGTGTGATTACAGTCTTGCAGACTCTAGGTCCAATTGCAGCACCTGAAGATAAAGAGGAAAAATACAAACGCATTAGTTCATAGACTCACCCTCCCTAATGATGCGGCACTTTATACGATTGCATATGTGGTGATGACCCCTAACCATAAAATTATTTTTGTTGCTACTTCATAACTGTAATTTTGCTACTATTATGAATCATAATGTAAATATCTGTGTTTTCCAATGGTCTTAGGCGACCCCTGTGAAGGGTCACGGTCCTAGGTGAAGAGCAGACAGGAGAGGAGGATGGGGCACGGTCAGGGACAGCCAAACCCAGAACAATGAACTAGGATGTGGTTCTTGTCAGACCTATGTAGCCTTGTGTGACTTCTGCTCTCTCTCTGGATTTTAGCTTATTATTGATGGATGATGCCACCATGCCTGGCTCCGTTTTATCTATTTATTCTTTTAAATACTGAAAAAAAAATTGGAAATTCAGGAGCCCTGGCCGGGGAAGGGGGGGGTCACGACACACACACAACACTGTAAGGTAAAGCACACGTGTGTTTTAGATAGCTAGAGTGAAGGGATCACTCTAAAATTAACCTCATTGGTTTTGTTTCAGCAATCTGACTTGGTCCCTCAGCAGAGCTCCTCCTGACATTAGTGCCTGTTTTCTTTCTTTCCTTTTTTTTTTTTTTAATAGTTTTATTTTTTTTATTTTATGTGAATTGGTGTTTTTCCTGCATGTATAACTGTGCAAAGGTGTCAGATCCTGGAATTACAGACAGTTGTGAGCTGCCATGTGGATGCTGGGAATCGAACTCAGGACCTCCGGAAAAACAGTCAGTGTTCTTAACCTCATCTCTCCAGCCCCGTGCCTATTTTCTTTTACAGCAAATTTATGACCGGCAGATGTTACATGACACAGCTTCAGGGCCTTCGTGGCTACCATGGGTTTCCTCCTCTCAGTTCCTTATATTCTTAGAAACTTCTACTTTGATCCCACATGGCCTTTGATGGCTTCCTGGGGTGAGGTGCTGATTCAGCCTGCTACCTACCTACCTGCATCTATAGAAAGCAGGTAGTGTTCTCTCCCCCATTTTAGTTTTTAGTCAATAAAACAAAACATTCTATTCTTTTTTCAAATGGTCTCACAGAAAGCTTCCAAGTATGTGAGGAATGTTCTAGAGGCCAGTGAAGCTTAGTACTATGGAAAGAGGGAATAAAAGCACAGAGAAGTTAATTCATTTGCTTAAGGTTGCACAGTAGGTACTGGATCAGAGAGACAGAACACAACTCTCAAGGCCAAAGCTCACTCTCTTCATTGCTTACTTCTGTTCTGCCTCTTAGGTGTTCACCCAGCACTCAGCTTCTCTCTTTCTGCACTGGCACTTTTTTATTTACACATCTATGCCCACTACTAGACTGAGAACCCCTAAGAGAGAAAAATAAAATCCTACTCATCTGACAACACCCAGATCCCTGGATCCATAGGCATGAGCCAATGGCATTTCAGTTTTGCACTGTGACCTTGGAAAAGGCCTACAACTTCTCTTGGCTTCAATTTCATTCTCCAGGAAAAAAACAAAAACAAAACAAAAAAAACCCTGGAAGTTTGCACCTAATCAATACCCTTATTATACAGTGAAGATCTCATTGAACATGTTGGGGCTGGGCAATGGCTCAGTGGATAGAGTGCTTGCCAGGAAAGCATAAGGAGCAGAGCCAGAGGCAGCAGGATGGCGAGCTGGGTATCCATGATGCTCAACAGCTAGTTAATCTGGCTAGTGCTTTGGTGAACAATAAGAGACCCTGTCTCAAATGAGGTAAGAAGTGTGGCTGACTTCTGAGTTTGCTCTCTGACCTTCACACTTCTACCATAGCACCTTCTGGGAACCCAACATACACATATCAGCAGTTTGTATCACAAGGATGATTTGCCGTCTGCTCACCTAGTAAAATGTTCTATTCCTCCCAATGGCCTTACAGTTAGAGATGCTCCATTCAAAGCAATGCACCGTACTGGAAGATCAGCATGTGGGTCAGGAAGGTGAGGGTAGCTGGGGCCAAGCAGAGTCATATCACCATGATGGAAGCTTCTGGAACCCTGTCTTGCTCCTGGCCCAGAACCTGCTACTCTCTCAAGATCCCCGAGGCTGAGTCACAGTCCTTTTCCCACCGAGCATCTGTCATCTCTCAGTGGCTGTGCCTTACATCCAGGTCCTGGATAGCAGAAGGTTTCCACTGGCAGCTGTGAAGGGGTGGGGTCAGACCAATGGCAGACAGCCAACTTTAGCTTCACAAATCACCGCCAAGCACCACCTCCTGCACTCCAGTTTGGCTTCACAATGGCTCACAGAAAAAGTCTGGAAAACCCATGTTAAGTCCAGAATGCCCCAGTGAGGGAAGAAGAGGGGTCACTGGGAATCACAGCTGCTGGGCGTGAGCTGAACATAGTCAGATTCCAAGTTGCCTTCTGTTTCCCATGCTCCCTTCCTCTCTCAGGCAAGAAAACTTATCTCCAAGACCTACCCAAAGCCTGTTTTTTTGTACTAAGTAGGAACTCAAGCTCTGAAGAAACTCAGATTTCAAGCAAATATTGTACTTCCTTGATTTTAAGATGTACCTTCCTCACAAGGTCCTTTCAGTGCTGGGGATTGAATCTTGGGCTTTGTGCATCAGGCTCTCACTGAGTCATATCCACAGACTACGTTCATAGGCTAAAAACAAACAAACAAAAGCAACTAAGGGTCTGTGGTATGGTTTGTGGGTAAGGACTTCATCTCAAGCCAGAGGACCCGAGTTTGATCCCAGGACGCATGTGGTAGAAGGAGCAAACTTATTCCTGCAAATTGTCCCCTGGCTCTCATATGCATGCCATGGTATGTGTGCAGACACATACACTCAGTCAATCAATCAATAGATTTATGTTAAAAAGGATAGTTTAAATAAACTGGGCATGGTGTTGGATGCCTCTAACTCCAGCAGGGAGATGAAGGCAGGGGAATCAGAAGTTCAAGGTCATCCTTAGCAACGTAGTAAGTTTGAGTAGTGGTAAATTAAAATGTTCATACTATCTAAAGTAATTTATAAGCCATGTCAAAATACAAATGCTAGGGTTAGAGAGACAGCTTAGGAGTTCAGTGACCTGATGCTCTTCAAGAGAACCTGGGTTCAATTCCCAGCACCTGCATGGTGGTTCACAACCATCTGTAACTCGGGTCCCAGGGAATCTAGTACTTTCTTCTGATCCCAAGCATACAATGCTGTTGTGGCATATTAGTTAAAGAAGTGTTACATTCTTTTTTTTAATATTTATTTATTTATTTATTTATTTATTTTTTAAAAACTTTATTTATTTGCCTTGGTGTTTGCCTGGAACTGGAACTACAGACAGTTGTTAGCTGCCATGTGGGTGCTGGGAATTGAACCCAGGTCCTCTGGAAGAGCAGACGGTGCTCTTAACCGCTGAGCCATCTCTCCAGCCCCCTTAATATTTATTTTTATTTTATGTGAATTGGTGTTTTGCCTGCATGTATAACTGTGTAAGGGTGTCAGATCTTGGAATTACAGACAGTTGTTAGCTTCCATGTGGATGCTGGGAATTGAACTCATATTCTCTGGAAGAACAGTCAGTGCTCTTAACTTCTGAGTCATCTCACCAGCCCTCAAGTTGGAATTTTAGCTGTCTTAATCTTATGACTGTGTGAGTCCATGAGTGCATCCATATGCCATGTCCAGAAGACAGCATTCCATAATGCTCCTTGTCATCCTCCAGCTTACATTCTTCTGCCCCTCTTCCAGAATGTCCCCTGAATCTTGAAGAAAGAAGGTTTGATGTAGATATTACATTTAGAGTTGAATACCCAGTAACTTAGTCTTCTAACTTTGACTAGCTATGAGTCTCTGCTTTAACTACTACCCACTGCAAAAAGAAGTTTCTCTGTCCAATGCTAAGGGCAGTGAAAATGTATGTGTGTGTGTGTTTGTAAACGATTTTTGGTTTTGTATGGGTTAAAAGTTTGGATTTGTTTATTATGGTTTTTATTTTATAAAAATGATTTAGATGTTTATATTAATTTTATGTTCTTTGGCTTATGTTTTAGGTATAATGTTAGTTTTTTATTTTAATTTAATTTATTTTTATTAATTTATTTGGCTATGTGGCCTGTGGCTTATGGCTTGTATTTGTGTGTGTATATATATATTTTTTTTTGGGGGGGGACAGTTGGAGTTTGACTGACTTTATTTTTTTTTTAATTTGTCTTTTTTTTTAAAACCTATTTTTACTGTGCTCCACACAGGCCAAAACAGCTCTTTACAGAACTGCACACAGAGAATAGTCTCACCACATGTATGTGTGTTTAAAAGGTATTTAGAAGGCAGTTTGAAAACATGACAGTTTAATAAAATAGCAATATTAGATTTCTTTCTAGGGTTTAGAGACATAGGGTTTAGAACATGGCTTTGTTGTGTACTTCAGACTGGTCTTGACCTCACTACCCTCCTGTGTCAGCTTTTCAAGTGCTGAGATTACAGGTGCACGTCACCTTCCTTGGCTGATACCCCCCCCATGGGCGCATGCCTATGTGTGTATGTAGGCACGAGACCTGTGGAGATCAGAGAACATCTCAGTGGAGTCAGCTCTCTCCTTGTACCTTTACGTGGGCTCAGAAGCTTGAACTCAGGCTACCAGGCTGTGCACCAGACAGCTTCATTTGCTGAGCCATTCTGGAGGCTTCCACCTTATATTTTGAGACAGGGTCTCTTATTGTAGTGCCTGGCTTCCTATGTGGGTGGTGGGGGTTTTAACTCAGGTCTTCATGATCACACAGCAAGTACTTAATTCATCAAGCCATCTCCCCAACTCAAGTTTTTGGCTTTTCTCCCGGTCATCCATGTGAAAGCCCAGCTGCTCAGGATGGAGGGGGCTGGAGACCTGGAACTCTGTGGTCCACCCAGATGCCTTCACTTTGACACTGGATCTGCTGAGATATGGCTTGGTAGAAAACTAGGAGGCAGAGGCAGGTGGAATTCAAGACCAGCATGATCTACAAGGCAAGTTCCAGGACAGCCAGGGCAACATAGAGAAAGCCTGTTGTTGCATGAATTCTGGTTGTATTAAAAGAAACTCTGGGGGCTGGAGAGATGGCTCAGCGGTTAAGAGCACCGTCTGCTCTTCCAGAGGACCCGGGTTCGATTCCCAGCACCCACATGGTAGCTAACAACTGTCTGTAGTTCCAGTTCCAGGCAAACACCAAGGCAAATAAATAAATAAATAAAGTTAAAAAAAAAAAAAAAAGAAACTCTGAGCCAGATATTGGGGAAAGGCTGAAATGTCAGAGAGAGGAAACACCACAGTCAAATCTCACCCGCTATCTTCCAGCTTCCTCTGCCTCCCTCCGCATTGCTTCTAATGCCCCATCTGTCTTCCTTTCTACGCCTGCCTTAAACACCTTCAGATCTATGTCAGCCTTCACCAATGGTTCCCCAGGTTTTATTTGAGCAGTTTCACACTTTCACGTCTTTCATTTAGAACTCTGATATATTTTGAGTTTGTTTTTGCACAGAGTATTTGATACATTTGATCTTTATTGATGTATTCCTTTATACCTTTGTTACTATATGCATGTGTTTATTTCTGGGATGTCTATTGATGACAGGAAAAAACCTCTAGTCCAATATCCTAAGGAACATAGCTGTGAAGAAGTATGTACAAAAGCAATAAGAAGCAGAGGCAGAGGGATCTCTGTGAGTTCCAGGCCAGCCTGGTCTACAGAGTGAGTTCTAGGACAGCCAGGGCTACACAGAGAAGCCCTGCCTGCAAAACAACAAACAAAAGCTGCTGAAAATGATCTGATGCAATCCAATATACTATGCCTTTGTGGTGTAAATCCTAAACACATTAGGTAGAGGCCTCACCATGCAAGCTCGAGGCCCTGCTGGGCATTTGTTCCCAAAACTCATTTGAAAAATTCAGTGTGGTGGTAACTCCAGTACCAGGGAGCCAGAACCAGGTGGGTTTCTTAGCTCAGTGGAAGCCAACATAAAATAATTGGTGAGCTCCAGGCCAGTAAAAGATCTTGTCTCTAAAACCACTGAGATGACTTAGTGGCCAAGAGCACTAGTAGAGCATGAGGACCTGAGTTCAAATCCCTAGAACCCACTTAAAGAGCTGGGCATGGCAATGCACACTTGTAACCTCAGAATTAGGGATAGAAACAAGCAGATCCTGAGAGTTCTCTGGCGGACCAGCCTAGCCAGTGATAAGATTCTGGTTCTGTGAGAAAGCCTGTCTTGAATCAATGAGGCTAAGAATGACAGAGAAAGACACCCAAAGTTTTACCTTGGCCTCTGTGTGAATACACATAGGTGTGCACACCAACATCCCATGTGTGCATGCAACACACACACGAAGTGGATCTCTCCTGAGGAAGACCCAAGGTTGACCTCTGGGCTTCTCAAGCACACACACACACACACACACACACACACACACACACACACACACAAACACACACACACACACACACACAAACACACACAGAGCAGGTGAACAAAAGGAACAAAGCTGTAGGCATTGTAATATCTTATCTCAACACAGCATAGCTGTAGTAACCAGCATAGCACAAAGTTAGCAGAACAGACACTAAGATCAACAGAACAGGACAGAACATTGGAATCCTTTCTCATTATATCCCACTGAGGCTTTAAGCCAAGAGTACTTTCCTTGGCCTGCTTGCTCTTACAGTTGCCTGGGGAGCTTTTAGAAATGTGGATGTCTGAGTTCTTCCTGGGATCGATTACATCAAAACGAAGAGGAGGGTCCTGCCATCGTTTAATTTCTATCAACTCCCCAAGTGATCTTAACAGACAGCCAGAGTAAAGAGACCGAGGTAGACAACTGAAGATGCTCGAAGAATAGGGGCTTACACGCATTCTTCAAAATTGGCCAGTCTACTTAACAGAGGAGCTGAAACTGCGCTGGGAAGTAATTACACATCAACCATGCCAGGAGGGGGGCAGGAGGGAGAGAAAGAAACAGGAATGAGAGCTTATCTGTGTGGTGATATGAGTCAGGGGTTAAGAGCACTGGCTGCTTTACCAGAGGATCTGGGTTCAATTCCCAGCACCCATATGGCAGCTCACAACTGTCTATAACTAGGTTCCAGGGGATCCATACCCTCTTCTAGCCTCCACAGATACTAGGCATGCATACACTACACAGAAATACGTGCAGGCAAATTACACTCAGACACATAAAACATATAAATAAATCGAGTAAATAATTTTTCTTTTTAATGTTGTTTGTTTTTCAAGATAGGCTGTGGTGATATGTTATATATTTAATAAAACTAGTCTGGAATATCAGAGAAAAGATCTACCTACAGTCAATCGGGGAGGGTAAGAGAGTGGTAACTCACACCTTTAATCCCAGCACGGGAAAGACCCGGGAGTGGTGACCCACTGTCTTTAATCCCATAACTCTATAGACAGAGATCTTTCTGTGTTTCTGTGAGTTCAAGGCTGACTACCAAATAGTAGTAGCCCACACCTTTAATCTTAACCTGGATGGGATATAGCTGGGTGAAGAAGGTATTCAAGGCAGGCATAGGAAGACAGATGGGACATTAGAACGGACCAGGAGGACTTCCTTTTGACTGCATCAGCCATCTTTCAGTAACTCGACAAAATGACAAACACCAAGGAAAGAGGCGAGGTACGCACTATATGTTCTCCAGGCCTTTTAGGAAACATGGAGTTGTTCCTTTGGGCACTTACATGCGAATCTATAAGAAGGGTGATATTGTAGACATCAAGGGAATGGGCACTGTTCAAAAAGAAAGGCCTCATAAGTTATGGCAAAACTGGAAGAGTCTACAATGTTACCCAGCATGCTGTGAGCATCATAGTAAACAAGCAAGTTAAGGGCAGGATTCTCACCACGAGAATCAACAGCTTTCTGAAGCAGGTGAAGGAGAACGACCAGAAGAAAAAGGAAGCCAAGGAGAAGGGCACTTGGGTTCAGCTGAAGTGCAAGCCTGCCCCACCCTGCTCACTTTGTGAGGACTAACGGGAAGGAGCCTGAGCTGCTGGAGCCCATTCCATAAAAATTCACGGCCTAGCGCATGAAAGAAATAAAGACCTGGACTGTACAGTTAAGAAGAAGAAGAAGAAGAAGAAGAAGAAGAAGAAGAAGAAGAAGAAGAAGAAGAAGAAGAAGAAGAAGAAGAAGAAGAAGAAGAAGAAGAAAAAGAAGAAGAAGAAGAAGAAGAAGAAGAAGAAGAAGAAGAAGAAGAAGAAGAAGAAGCAACTAGGCTGAGGAAGCTGGAAGACAGCTGGGTGAGATTTGACTATGATGTTTCTCTCTTTGATATTTCAGCCTTTCTTTCCCTGATATCTGGCTCTGAGTTTCTTTTATTACAACCAGAATTTGTGCAACCCCAGTCTGGCTATACAGTGAGATACTGTCTCAAAACAAAGCAAAGCAAACAAACAAACCAAAACCCCAAAATCCACAACCTCTTTCCTAAAAATAAAAACCAGAGCTAGAGAGATGGCTCAGCAGTTAATAGCACCCACTCTTCTTGAAGAGGACCAGAGCTCAGTTCCAGTACGATACAGTGGCTAACTACTGCTGGGACTCCAATTCCAGGGGACCTGACATTCTCTTCTAAACTCTCTGGTCATTAGCCATGCACACACACACACACACACACACACACACACACACACACACACACAGAGAGAGAGAGAGAGAGAGAGAGGAGAGAGAGGCAAAACACTTATTGTATTAGTTACTTTTCCATTGCTATGATAGAATACCATGACCAAAGCAACTTACAGATGAGTTTATTTTGTATTTAAATATTTTATTTTCATTTTTTATGTGAACTGGTGTTTTACCTGCATGTGTAACTGTATAAGGGTGACAGAATTACAGACAGTTGTTAGCTGCCATGTGGATGCTGGGAATCAAACTCAGGTCCTCTGGAAGAGCAGTCAGTGCTCTTAACCACTGAGCCATCTCTCCAGCTCCTAGTTTGGGTTTATAGTTCCAGAGTCCAACATCATCATGGGGGTGGTGGGAGGGGGAGATGGCAGCAGACACAGACCTGGCTAGAACAGCAGTTGAGAAAGAGCTTTTATCTCCAACCACAAGCAGGAAGCAGACAGACAGACTGCACTCAAATGGCACAGGATTTTTGAAACCTCAAAGCCTGCCCCCCAGTGACATATCTCCTCCATAAGGCCACACCTCCTAAACCTACCCAAACAAGGTCACCAACTGGGGACAAAGCAATCAGATGCCTGAGGATATGGAGAACATCTTATTCAAACCACCATATTCATATACATTTTAAAAGGTTACAAAACCCCAAACAAACAAATTTTCTGAAGAGGAAGGGCAAAGTCAGGCAGATAGCAGTAGCTAACCAAGGAACAAGATGCCAGAGCACCAGTAAGTCATGGGTCAAGTGGAGATACACAGATTAATAGAAATGGGATAATTTAAATGTAAGAACTAGCTAGTAATATGCCTGAGCCATCGGCCAAGGATTTAAATTAATGTAAGCCTTTGAGTGGTTATTCGGGAATAGGCAGGAGGGAGACATCTGTCTGTTTACAGGGGTCAGGGGATAGCCTTTGGGAGTGGCCTCTCTTCTCCATGTTAGGTGGCCTGACTCATAGGCAAGCACATTACCTGCCAAGCCTTCTGAGTGGATTTATTGTCTGGAAAATTCTGTTAGTAGATATCTAGCAAGTGATTTCTACTTGTCTGACTCCACAGAAGCTCAAGGAGAAGCCAGCTAGCTGAGGAGTGCTAGCTAGCTCCGGAAATCCAACTAGAGAAAGAAATAGTAGGAACAGTATAGTATAAAATAATACACTAACTCTGAGGCAGCTGTCACTGAATCCTCCAATGCTGCAGCAGGTGCTTTGTGGGCAGAGTCTGTTAAGGAAGGTTTTATCATAGCCTAGGAACACAGAGGGTCAGGATATTGTAGGACCAGGCCAAACATCTAAAACTATCAGGGAGCAAAGGTGCAGCTAGGTTTGAAAGCTAATGTGGGTGCCATTTTACTTTTCTTCCTCTTGGGCAGCAATCCCAAGCCCCATATAGGCAAAAGTTCTGATGGAGACCCATGCCATACTGAAAATGGAAGCCTCTAGAGCCCCACATGTGCTGAGGAGAGAGAAAACAAAGCTGGGTCAGGTGACACAGTTCTTCCTGAGCCTCCCCCCACTGCCTCCAACAAGGTGTTGCTATATTGTCCAAGTGTAGGAGAATATTGTTTTAAGGTGTATCACTTTTGTTTATGTTGCATTTGTTTAACTCTGTGAAGCTGTGTTACTGTGCCTGTCTAAAACACCTGATGGTCTAATAAAGAACTGAAGGGCCATTAGCAAGGCAGGAGAGAGGATAGGTGGGGCTGGTGGGCAGAGAATAAATAGAAGAACTCTGGAAGGAAGAGAAAAAAACAAGAGAACAAGGAGAGGGGGACTTCAGAGGCCAGCCGGCCAGCCACCCGGCCACCCGGCCACCCGGCCACCCGGCCACCCGGCCACCCAGGCACCCAGCCACCCGGCCACCCGGCCACCCGGCCACCCGGCCACCCGGCCACCCGGCCACCCAGCCACCCAGCCAGTCACAGAGTAAGAAATAAAAGTAAAAGCCCAGAGGCAAAAAATAGATGGAATAATTTAAAGTTAAGAAAAGCTGACAAACAAGTCAAGCTACGGCCAGGCATTTATAATTTAGAATAAGCCTCCGAGTGTGATTGATTGACTTGGGAGCTGGGTGGCAAGCTCCCAAAAGAGCAAAAATAGCCAACTGCATTTTGGTGTTTCAACTTAGGGCTAGTGTAAAAGAAAAAACACCGGCGCTTCCTCAAAATCTTGTGCTCTGGTGGCTTCCTGCCTTGGCCTCCTGGGAGGGACTTTGGTGCCACCACCATACCCACCAGACTCTTTGTAAACTTGTGCTGTTGTTGCTGCTGTGGAGACAGGTTTTGCTGTGTAGCTAGCCTAGTCTCTAACTCACAATCTAACTGCCTCCGAATCCCAGTTTGGGGAATAAAGGTATGCACCATCATGCCCTGCTCAGATATTCTTTGCATTTTTTCTTTCCCCTTTCAGGATTTATTACTATTATTATTAAAAACAGATTTCTCGGGGGCTGGAGAGATGGCTCAGCGGTTAAGAGCACCGTCTGCTCTTCCAGAGGACCCGGGTTCGATTCCCAGCACCCACGTGGCAGCTAACAACTGTCTGTAGTTCCAGTTCCAGGCAAACACCAAGGCAAATAAATAAATAAAGTTTTTAAAAAAAAAACAAAACAGATTTCTCTGTCTATAGCCATGGCTGTACTGGAAAACCCTCTATAGACTAAGGCCTTGAACTCAGACATCTGTTTCTGCCTCCCAAGTGCTGGGATTAAAGGCATGTGCCACCACCACCCAGCTCTGAATTTATTATTATCTATTTATTTTTTGGTTTTTTAAGACAGGGTTTCTTTGTGTAACTACCTTGGCTCTCCTGGAATTTTCTCTGTAGACCTCGCTGGCCTCAAATTCACAGAGATCTGCCTGCCTCTGCATTCCGGGGTGCTGTGATCAAAGGCATGGGCCACTGTCCCTGTCTGGATTTATTTTTTAATTATGTGTTATGCGTGGGTTTGTTATGTGTCCTGTACTTTGTCCAGGTACTTGAGGAGTAACAAAGGTGTTTCACCTCCTGAAGTTACAACTTCAGGAAGTTACAACTGAAGTCAGCTGCCTGATGTGGGTTCTGTTAGAGCAGTATATACTCTTACCCACTGAGTCAGCTCTTTAACGCCACCCCCTTTTCTTTTTTTTAAAATATATTTGTTTATTATGTATACAGTATACAGAAGCAGGCACCAGATCTCACTACAGATGGTTGTGAGCCACTATGTGGTTGCTGGGAATTGAACTCGGGACCTTTGGAAGAACAGTCAGTGCTCTTAACCTCTGAGCCATCTCTCTAGCCCCACTCCCTCCTTTCTTTTGGAGTGCAAGAGATTGGCCTTCAAGTATAGTGGACAAGCACTTTATTACTGAATCTCATTCCCAGCTTCCAATGAGAGTCTTGTCCTTTGCTTTGCTTTTGTTAGACAGGGTCTTACTGTGTAGGCAGGCTGGCCTTGTGATTGAGCCCTCCTGATCTAGCCTGCTGAGTGCTGTTTACCACACTCCCTCACGCTCATCAGCCCCATGACAGTCTTGAACATGAAGTGCAACATAGATTGGCTTGGGAAGTGGGCGGTGCTGAAGGAAGAGTAAATAAGCTTACCTCTCGGAATGGTGGGTCAGTCCTACAGGAACATTTGTGGGTAGGAGGTATAATAGTTCTGGGAGCCTATTCTTTCAGCATTTCCATGGCCTAACATAGGCCTGCCATGTGACTGCTGCTAAATATTTGCTGAATGGAAGTTCAGACATGCTTCCTTAAAGTTGCCTGGGATTCTGTTCTTCACTCCATCAGGCTAGTGTGAGAGCTGACAAGCAGACAGTGTGAGGCAAGACCTAGCCTCACAGGTCTTGGGGGAGGCGTGGTGAAGGGATGAGGAGGAATGGACGACAGACAAGTCAAGGCAGTTACCTGGCAAGGCCAACATCACAGAGCATTAGACTGAACTGTACAAGGTAACAACAGGCCTGACCGTGTGCTCCTTAACTAAGCCTACACAGACAACACACTTCACAGAAGAGCCACATGGTTTCAAGAGCCATTCAGGCCAAGGAGTAGATTGTTAAATAAGACCACCTAACCAGGATGATTCTCCAAGGAGGTGTATGTGTTCTTGGCACTTGCTTGGGTCCCTAAACTTCTCTCTCAAGAACTCAAGTCTGGAAGATGGCTTGTTTCAGGAAGGAGGAAACAGTAACCTTGATAATTCCAGTGCCTATGTCATGGCTGAAACCTGCATTTCTGTCAGGGGCAGCTTGTTTTCTGAACAGCAAAGTCAGGACATCAGATCTGTGGATGGCCAGACTGGTGAGCACTTAAATCCCAGCAATTCTGAAACCGCAGCAGCCCCCAAAAGGAGCTGTATTCTGATTAGGAAACTAACATTCTGCTGCTGCTTTAACTGTCTGCTGTGTTCATTGAGTGGGTGGGGTTGGGCCAGGCAGGAGTGGGAAAGCTTTCTAGGCCAGTGACTTGTGGAAGCTGTAGCCACTGGATGCCTGTAACACCCCCACCCCAGCATGCAGGCTGGTGGAAGCTGATTTCTGATCAGAAGTCAGTCTGGACTGAACTAAAGACAAGATAGTTTCTGTCATGGCACCACAAATTATGTGCACATTCAAATCCAAATCTTGGTAGTGGAGCCAGGGAGATAGCTCATGTCACTAAGTCTAGTGACTGGAGTCTGATCCCCAGAATCCATATGAAGGCTTCAGAATCAACCCCCAGAAGTTGCACTTTGCCTCCACATGCACACTCACACAATAAAAAAAAACCTGCAATAATAAATTTTCTTTAGGGTTGGGCTGGGCCTGGTCAGTGACTTCTGGCTATAATCTCAATAGATTATTCTGGTATGTCTCAGTTTACTATATTGCCATATCCTCCTTTCCAAGATAGGACTTCCCCAAAATTATATATAAAACTATATATAATTCCTGGAATTCACTATGTAGATCAGGCTGCTTTAAATTTACAGAAATATGTCCTCTTCTGTCTCCTGAGTGCTGGGATTAAAGGCATTGATCACTACACTCAGACTACAATTTTGTGTGTGTGTGACATGTGAAAAGTTTAGGAAATACTAACTGTATATTTACTTTTAAATTTTATGTGCATTACGTATATGAGAATTTTACCTGAATTTATAGGCACCATGTGTGTGCTTTGTGCCAGAGGTGGTATGGCAAGGACTACAGATCCCCTGAAACTGAAGTTCATGGATAATTATTAATCGCTATGTGAGTGCTGGGATTTGAACCCAGGTCTCCTGGAAGAGCAGCAAGTGCTCCTCTTAACCATCTCTCCAACCCCAAGTTATCATATTTAAAGATCATGTTGACCCTAATACAGTCACAGCTGGTTTTCCCCTTTTGTTTGTGTGATGTTTTATATGCAACCAGACAGTCACAGAATTCAGACAAACTCTGTGTTCTGGAACATCAGCAAACTCAATTTGCTGTGAAAAATCAGAATTGTTAATTTAGGGTTATAGTTCAGAGAATGAGTGCCTGCGTAGCATGCCAGAGGCCCTGGGATTGTAGCACAAATGAAAAAAACGGATAGACAGGAAGGATGACAAAATCTTCAGAACTGTTAAAGAAAAAACACTAGCCAGGGCTGGGAGAGGGCTCAGGAGGTGAAGGTCCTGCTGACACCTGGGACCCACATGGTGGGAGGGGAGAACTGACTCCCGCAGGTGGTCCTGACCTCTACACTCATACTATGGCACAATAAACATAATTTAAAAATTACAGCATTGTACTAAACTCTCAAGATGTTCAGAACCTGCAGAAACCCCTATCAATTGCAACTGGTATATTCTAGAAGCCCCCAACAGTTGTTCAGAGTGTATCTGTTATTTCCTGGCTCCAAACATCCTGTCCTGGCATCTGGGCTAAGGGCTTCAGGGAACCTCAGGCAGGTACTGAGCAGCACTCTGCACACCCCTCACTCAGTACAGATGGGTCAGTATTTGTACTGGAGCTCTCACATATCCTACACTTCAACCACAACATCTCTCTTTACTGCACACACATGACCTTGTGTATCAGTCACTCACTCCACAGTTGTCAGTCATCAAAGCAAAGGCTGTACAGAGGGAAAGAGGGCAGAGGGAAGGAACATTGAAGTCAGTTAATTTCAGCAGCATCTTTATTGCAACCAAGAACCTGTAATAAAATGCAGCGAAACTAATGCTTCACATCACACGATTAAAAGCGATGGGGCTGAAAATAAGGAGACTCGTGTGCTTACTGGGGACATGCAGATTGTGTACAGGTCAGCACTGAGGCAGCAGGCACTTTATGCGCTAAAATTAAAGACCCTTCCCATTCCAATTTTGCTGAAAACAACATGAATTTGTATGAGGGTTTCTGAAAACCAAACATATAGACACAGCTTCTGTGTCTGCAAGGACTTCTGGAACAACTGTCTAGAGCTGAGCACCTTCCTTGCACTAACAGGAGAGCAGTCGGGAGAGGAAGGGCGGGGCGGGGCTGGGAAGGGTGCAGTCAGGATGTTTCCAGTTCCTTTTCATCTGCTGGGAGAGGGTGCTCTCACATTACATAGTGTAGACCAGGCTGAGGCTCTTGTCTCACATCAAGTAGCTCTAAGATGGGCTCCTGGGCCTATCTCCCATGACACCAAGGAAGACAGTATAATGATTTCACTTCAATATGTCACACACTCATCAGAAGTACTGCTTCATTAATAAGCATGCTCAGCATTGACTAAGACAAGTAAAATCATCAATTTTTATATGGTTTCCTTTAAAATGTTTTATAGAAATATATTAATAAATACTTCTTTTAAAACCCTGTCTGTCATAATATTACATAGCTACCATGAGGCAGGCCACAGATGGAGCCTGGTTCTGAGTACTAACTGACTATGGGGTCTCAGGTGTGTTTTTCTCTCTAGAACATAGTCTTTTCCCCTAGCAAACGAGAACACTAGGTTATGTTAAAAGATTTGTTCCAGCTGGAAAATTTATGATTCTGTAACAATGTGAGCTCTGACTGGAACCATCCCACCTGTAGAGAGAATTATGTGGTAAAAGCAGGGAACATCTGAACAAAAACATCATGGCTGCATCTTCCTGTGTGAGGCTTTGGAGAGTCAGGAATGGGGAAAGCCATTATCTCCTAAACAGAGAGTTACTTACTCCTGCTTCTGCAAGAAGAAATTAACAGTTACCACAGATGAGCAGTTTTCTTGTCTACTGTTTTGAGTTCTTACAATCATCCAATATAAAAGTCACATATTGTGACTCCAACTCCATTCTTTTCAGAAAAGCTTCTTAATGGCATCTACAAGTGATTGAGATACCAAAAGCACCCAGGAAGTGTTAGAAATGCTTGCTCCTGATCTCCACCCAAACTGACCGAGTTCATGTCTCCATGAGCAGGTTCAAGAGTTCATTTCTTGAGCCCAGGGTCCTGCTGCTCAAGTGCACCTGTCACCAAGCCTGTGACAACCCAACTTATGTGTAATGAGTGTTTTCTGGCTGTCACCAAACTTCTAGTCTCGTGGACTTTTGTCTTTTCACTGACATCCACAGAGGACAGTTTTAGAGTAGCCTCTGACTGCTCCAGCTAACCAATGCCTTTCACACTGGTGCAGCCGAGCAAACCCAATCAAGCCACCTTTGTGCATGTGAGCAAAACACTTTCCCCCTTAGAGAAGTAGGATGACACAGTTATAGATGCAATTTTGTGATAGCAGGAAAGAAATAAGAATCTAGGACAAGTGAAGTTTTATAGGTTTGTTTGCATAAAATAAGAGATGTCTTATTATGAAGCAAACTTAAGAGTGAGAGATTTCAAAAGGGTGGCTGAGCGCTCCTTCATGTCACTCCTACTTAGATAGGAAGCAACCCTCAGAGGCTAGCTGGTCCAGCGAATACCATCCCCAATAGTCAAGACAGATACTTAAGTCATGGGGGAAATACTTTGTTGGGAAAGGAAAGTTACCCAAATCAGTTTAATTTAACTTTGAAAAATATAAACAAATTTTGGCACAAGAAAATGTCATAAGCATGAAAGTCAAAATAGACAGCAAGAAAAAAAAATGTGGACTCTATCATACAGCATACATACACAGCGAGCAGATACCAGCCCTCCCTTCCTGAGGACAGAAGCCTATGGTCAGTTGTCATTCCCAGGCTTCCTGAACTGCCCACCTCTCACCAAATGCTATCATCCTAATGCAGATTGCTCTTGGGAAAATACCTGCTGTGGCAGGAAGAAAGAGACACAGTAAGTTTTCTTGGAGTGATTTTTACATTACTGTAACTTAATAAACACTAGAGTTTGTGATTAAAAAAGGTCAAACCCACAGGTGCTGGCTTCAATGGGACCCATCTAATACTGGAAAGCCCTACAGGGCACACACCAACCAGCATTTGAAAGCTAATGTGTTCCCTTCATAGATACGCAGGAAGGCTAAACCAGGAGAATGTCATGGCCGAATAATAAAATCTGCTGATAGGCTTTCAACACTGAAAGCGCCATGGTTTGTCAGGGATTAGCTTATAGCAAAGAAGTAGTCTGGAAACTTTATATTTTAAGCTAGCAATATCTAAATTACATTTAAATAAAGTTAGCTGGGTCATGGTGGTGCACGTCTTTAATCCTAGCACTCAGGGCCAGAGGCAGGTGGATCTCTGAGCCTAGTCTACAGAGTAAGTTCCAGGACAGCCAGGGCTATACAAAGGAACCCTGACTTTAAAAACCAAAAAAAAAAAAAAAAAAAAAAAAAAAGAAAGAAAGAAATCCAAGCAAAAAGTTTTCTAAAGTTAAAAGGAAAAATAACAAAAAGCTGGAATTATAAAAGTACTCATCCGAATGCTGCCCTTATCTGTGCTGGCAAAGCTCCCAGCCATTTAGGGAGCTTATATTCACCCAGGATTTCTCCTGAGTATTTATTTCTACTGACTTGTTTCTGCTCGGTTCTCCTCATCACTCCCTGCACCAGGGTCTCCCCATCCTATGGTAACCCTTCTACCTCTTAGAAACTCGGGACCACCTTAGTACAGGAGAGACCAAATGAAAATGGGCACCATTACATTTTCAGAATGCAAATGAATGAGTACATTTTCTGATCCTAAAAGGAGAAAAAAAACTTGCCTGCTTTCAAATAATTTGATTAAAACTTTCTTGCCTGTAATTGTCAACATCTTGAGACTTGTGATTAAATCCATGCTACATAGTTACTTGCCTTTATGTGAAAGGAAACCCCACTCCATCATATCATCAAAGAAAAAGAATTATTTATACTAGATGCTGTTTAAATTGGTTAAAAACTTGTCAGAGCCCAAGTTAAGTATCTTTAGGAGGCCACTAAGTTATCCTTGAAAAATCATTAATGACTGGGAAAGTCATAAGCTTAATAGTAATTAGTTCATGACATGCTGGATACACCCCAATGATGAAGCGTAAGCTATTCAATTAGACGTAAGTGCTATCAAATCCATAACTAGTCAGAGATCCTGGGATTGAACCAAACCAATCACTACTATCATCATATTTCTAACAAACTCAGAAGTATACTGTAAAATCCACTAATTAAGTCCAGGAGGCGTACACTGCTAGTCAAGTGAGAGTAGGCTAGTGTGAATACATGGCGCTGATGCCTTGCTTCCTTCAGTATCCTCGTGGTACTGCTCAATCTCTTGGAAATTCACCCCTCAGTTCTGTGTGCATGGTTAGATATGAGATTACTATCCAATGAGTGCAGATTTCTGCATGGCACCAAATTTAGTAGATCTTACGTGGTGGGTATCAAAGTACGATCATCAACTCTGGCTTCTCTATTTGGTTAGACAGTGTACACCCATGTTCTACACAAGTCAGAGTTTTATATCACTTTCAAAGCCGCAATCCGTGATCCAAGGTTCTCCTGAAGGTAGTGCAACAGGTGCAGTTCATAGTGTTCTCCAGACTCGGGGACTCTGATGCTGTGCCTCTCCTGAGGGTAGATCTTCACAACAAAGAGCAGAGGCAAGAGAAAGTTTAGTGATGCTCCTCTCTCCAGAACTTTCTGGACATAGTAATTTATTTATATATATATATATATATATATATTGCTGTTTTGAGACTGGATCTCATGAAGCCCAGGCTGAACTAAAACTCACCATGCAGCCAAGCATAATCTCAAACTCTGGACCCTCCTGTCTCTAAGGCCCATGTGCTAGGATGCTTTCTAGAGATTTCTCACTGGATTAACATCAATATGGAACATGATCTCTCTGTGGTATTACATTAAAATGGATTATCCCAAGGCTCTTCTTAAGAGTCCTTATATACCTACTCCAAGGCTTCAGGAGGACTTTTCAGTGGTTCATTGCCTGAGTATGGTGTGTAGGCTTCCATGAGCCTTTGGAAACCATTTCAAATGCCATGCAAGGTCTAAACTAACTTCAACCCAGTGTACGGGAGGTGGAGGCAGGAGGATCAAGGACTTAAGGCAGGCCTAACCCTACATAGTGAAATTTTGTCTCAAAAAACCACAAAACACTATGCTTAAAACTCTGTAGACACCACTGGCCTTGAATGTGCTCATTCACTGATTTACCGTGCCACTCTAACAAAGCAAAATTAATGAATCCAAGTGGAGGTTCCTGGTAGGGCCTGAGGTAAGGTATTATATTACTCCAGGAGCTATAGCAGTCTCTCTACCACACAGATGTAGTAAAAAAGAAGCATGCCACTTTCATGTAAGTGGTAGTAAAAAAAAAAAAAAAAAAAATCAGAATTTTATAAACTAGAACCCTGGGGTAGATGTTTTTAACCCTTATGCTACTTGATGTTTTAGCCAATAGCTCACTCTACCTCAGTTGCATAATATTAGAGTGTGGACTATAAAAATATGCATGTGGGACTTACAATCCTAGCACTTAAAAGGCAGAAGCAGGTGGATCTCAGTGAGTTCAAGGCCAAAGAATCTACATAATGAATTCCAGGTCAGCCAAGAATACTGAGTGAGACTATATATCAAAAAAACTCCACTGGGCTGGAGAGATGGCTCAGTGGTTAAGAGCACTGACTGTTCTTCCAGAGGACCTGAGTTCAGTTCCCAGTATCCACATGGCAGCTAACAACTGTCTATAGTTCCAGGATCTGACACCTTTATACAGTTATACAAGCAGGCAAAACACCAATTCATATAAAATAAATAAATAAATATTTGGAGCTGGAGAGATAGCTCAGAGGTTAAGAGCACCGACTGTTCTTCCAGAGGTCCTGAGTTCAATTTTCAGCATCCACATGGCGGCTCATAACCATCTATGATGACATCTGGTACCTTCTGTATACTGTATACATAATAAATAAATAAATCTTTTTAAAAAATTAAAAAAAAAACTTGGGGCTGGAGAGATGGCTCAGTGGTTAAGAGCACCGTCTGCTCTTCCAGAGGACCTGGGTTCGATTCCCAGCACCCACATGGCAGCTAACAACTGTCTGTAGTTCCAGTTCCAGGCAAACATCAAGGCAAATAAATAAATAAATAATAAAAAAATACACAATAAAAAAACAAATAAATAAATAAAAAAATTTAAAAAAAAAAGAAAAAAAAATTAAAAAAAACTCCACTAACCAAATAACCAACTCCCCACAAAACTAAAACCCAAACCAAAGATATGATACACTAATGAGTCAACAGCTGAGAGATAGTAACATGGTATTTTGCAGGCTATCAATTCAAGGGTATAAAGATCCATATGATGCACAAGGTCAAAAGCCAATGAATTAATTTTTTTTTAATTTATTTTATGTGCATGAATGGTTTGTCTCTGTGTATGTATGTACAGCGTATGTATGCCTGGTGCTTGAGATCAGGAGGCAGTCAAAGACCTCTACAACAGTGGTTCTCAACCATCCTAATGCTGTGACCCTTTGACAGAGTTCCTCATGTTGTGGTGACTCCTCAATCATAAAATTATTTTTGTTGCTACTACATAACTGTAATTTTGCTACTGTTGTGAATTGTAATGTAAATATCTGATATGCAGAATATCTGATATTCGATCCCTGTGAAAGGGTCATCTGACCCCCAAAGGGGTCATAACTCACATGCTGAGAACTGCTGCCCTAGAATTATAGTTACAGATGGTTGTGAGCCATTATGTGGATGCTGAGACTAAAACCCAGGTCTTCTAGAAGAGTAACAGGTGCTCTAAACCCTGAGCCATGTCTCTTTTTTTAAAAAATTAATTACCTCAATTTAATTTATATATTTGAGTGACCTGATTTTCAGGCACACCAGAAGAGGGAATCATATCCCATTACAGATGGTTATGAGCTATCATGTGGTTGCTGGGAATTGAACTCAGGACTTCTGGAAGAGCAGCCAGTGCTCTTAACTGATGAGCCATCTCTCTAGCCCCTCTTTTAGCCCAAGGTACAATAGATACAAGGTACATGTAACAGAGCATGAAGATTTTATAAATATGACTTTAGCTTTCCACAAAAGCTAGCTTGAGGGCTAACTTTCTCCCATGTCTTTTTTTTTTAAAGATTTATTTATTATGTATACAGTATACAGAAGAGGGTACTAGATATCATCATAGATAGATGATCATAGATGGTTGTGAGCTACCATGTAGTTGCTGGGAATTGAACTTAGGTCCTCTGGAAGTGCTCTTTAACTTCTGAGCCATCTCTCCAGTCCCCTCTCCCACTTCTTAACATATACTTAGTGAGACCAAATTTTTCTTCATATACTTAAATTTAAAATCTCTCTCTCTCTCTGCATGTGTGTATAGGTGGCATATGTATGGAGGCCAGAAGAGGGTGTCAGATCCCCTGCAGCTGGAGTTACATGGACTTGTGAGCTGTCTCACATGGTTTCTGGGAAGTAAATGAAGGTTCTTCCTTTGTAAGAGCAGCAAAAGCTCCTAAGCATTGAGCCATCTATCCAGTCTCTTTTCACATACTTTAGTCAACACAACACATCGGACTAAATGCAGAGAAATGTCTTCTTCAAGGAAGTATTAACAAAAATAAAATAACAGCATTTTTCTTAGTAAGCTGTTTTGAAATTATTTTTCCCCCAAGATAAATATGACTTGTGTTAACATATAGTAATTTATTATTGTTCTTTTAAAATAAATATTTCTCTCAGTTTTAATTCTCAGTGAGTTTTTGTTTTGTTTTGGAATAAAGGTCTCACTACATATCACCCCCTTTCTGGAACTGCTATTATAGCCCATGGAAGCCACCAACTCCTGATCCTCCTGCTTCAGCTTGCATGTGCTACCACACTCACCACCACCACAGACATGACCTCCACAAAAAATCTTAAATTTAAAATCTCCCTCTCTCTCTGCATGTGTGTATAGGTGGCATGTGTATGGAGGCCAGAAGAGGGTATCAGATCCCCTGCAGCTGGAGTTAAAATTTGTAACATGTAAAGAACTTCTGAGGGGCTGGAGAGATGGCTCAGCGGTTAAGAGCACCGTCTGCTCTTCCAGAGGACCCGGGTTCGATTCCCAGCACCCACATGGCAGCTAACAACTGTCTGTAGTTCCAGTTCCAGGCAAACACCAAGGCAAATAAATAAATAAAGTAAAAAAAAAAAAAAAAAAAAAAAAAAAAAAAAAAAAAAAAAAAAAAAAAAAAAAAAAAAAAAAAAAAAAAAAAAAAAGAACTTCTGAAATCTAAAAGCTTGAAAACTACTGCTATAGACAAGTATCTCACAATTTAACTGAGCAGAAATGTCAACTGAAACATCAAAAAAAAAAGGTCATAATTTCTCATGAACAAGGGAGAAATGTTCTATAATTTTATATGAACTTTTATATATATAAAAATGTTCTATAATTTTAAAGAACAAGGACCACATGAGTGCACACACACACACACACACACACACACACACACACGCTTTTAGCATTGTGTTCCTGATCCTCCTGCCTCTGCCTCCTGAGTGCTAGAATAAAAAGTATGTGCCACCACTGCCCGGTCTCTCACAAATCTTTATTTATTTGTTTATTTTGCACAAGGGAGCTATGAAGGAGGGTAACCTATTAGTTTTTATTCATATGACAATGAAAAAGAACAGTAAATTATCTCATAATCTGTTCTTTAAAAAAGAGATTTGTCTTTTATGAGCACATGTATGTGTCTACATGTATATACACCATTTGTATGCAAGAACTCATGGAGACCAGCAGAGGGCGTCAGGTCTCTGGGGACATAGTTACAGACAGTTGTTAGTTGCCCAGTAAGTGTTACCTCTCCAGCTCCACAACCAAGTCTTTGAAACCCTCTTAAAACAACAAGATCATGTAATGTTTCCTCACCCATTAAAAGGGAGAACGGACACAAAGGAAGACAGTGAGTGAGTTGGGTCAGCAGCCATTTCCAGGTCTAAGGCTGAACAAACACAGACACATAAGCCATGTAATTGGATAGGCCCATGGTTCAGTCAGCCTTCAGTAGAATCTTAATCTTTATCAACTACGGACTGGTAACTATGCCTATTACTTTAGTGTTCTTGGGCAGAGTGCAGACACACTCTGGAAAATTAGCCTTAATTCTCATTTTGTTAGATTTTTAGAGTAATCTGTCACTATTTGCTACTACATTTAATTTAAAAAATGCAGAACAACCCACCTGTAAGTCATATGGCTTTCCAGCCCTCACTAAAAAACTCAGCAATATACTGGTGTGTGCAAAATGAACATTCTCATCCAAGAACCCATGTAAGAGGAGTAAGCGATTTGGTCTGGAGGAATAAAAATATTAAAAGATTAGGCAAGAAAGAAGAAGAGCGTTAGGGTTGAGCACTTGGCTCCTTTAACTTAAGAACAGGTAATGTTACTGTATGTTACAATGAGCACTCATTATCTTCAGTACTAAATCTATAGGGTAGTAATTGGATGCCACATGTAATGAAGAGTGAAAAGCACGTTGAGCTTCTTCTTAGCATTCACTGCATGTTCCTAGAACACGCTTGTGAAAACATTGTCATTGACACAGACTTCTTTCCACTCTGACACAATTATGGACTTAATTTCTTTCCATGTAAGCAATTGCTTTAAATATTATTCATAAAGATAAATAAATAATCATAAATATATATAAAAATCCCCTCCTGGTACAGTATCTAAACTGGCTTTTAATGTGGCTCTGAGTGACATCCATCCCCCCAGCAGTGTAGCAGGCTAGTGGCAGACACTTGCATTCACAATGCTTAGGCTCAATCCCCAGTCCTGGGAGGAGTAAGAAAAGGAGGGGTTAGTATTTATAAAATTTTAGTTTTAGTTTTAACTTTTAGTATTTAGTTTTCTTCATCATTTTTAAAGTTTTTAAATGACCATTCAAAATTGACAGCCTTCATTTTAAAGCATGAACTTACTCTGAGGGGAACTTCTCCGCTTGCATGGCCACAGATCCTAAGTAATAGCCCTGTTCATTCTGGTCAGGGTGACCCATATAACGTTCTGTGTATCCAGTATCATAGAATATCCACAGAGTGACTGGGGCCCCAGCAATAGCAACCTGCATATAACAACATGGACAGTCAGCTTTGTCACAGAAAAAACAGTGCTAGCAGAGAGAATTTACAACAGCAAATGTATAAGCTAAAATTATCCTTGCAAGTTCCTACCACTGGGCACACATCTGAGGACATGCAGAAACCTAAAATCAGATGCCAAGGACACAAATCTGATACTCTGTGAGTCAATAAGCTTCATGTCCCACAGGCATAACTGGCACCAACCCCCTAAACCTGGGGCAGTTGAAATACAAGCAAACTGTGAGTCTCTTTATTCCAAGTAGATACTGAATGGAGTGTGGGAGGACCTCCGTGCAAACCATTCCCCACTGGGGAACAGGTGTGACAGCTGCAAACTTCAAACTAAAAAAGTACCTACTGCTTCACACTCTCCCCTTTCTTTTTTCTTTCTTTCTTTTTTTTTCTTAGAAAGATTGATTTATTATGTATACAGTATACAGAAGAGGGTTAGGGTTAGGGTAGAGGGTACCAGATGTCATCACATGGGTGTGAGCCACCATGTGCTTGCCGGAAATTGAACTCAGGACCTCCTGAAGAACTACCAGTGCTCTTAACTGCTGAGCCATCTCTCCAGCCCCACATTCTCCCCTTTCTTTTTAGTCTTTTTATTTTCCCAATACAGAATTTAAAATGAGTGGAATATACTTAAGTAAAAATTGCCTCATTTAAGGCTCCTATATAGTTTTATATTTAGATATTCTAATTAACTTTCTTTGTTTTAAAGATAGTGTTTCACTAAACAGCCCAGGTTGGCTTCAAGTTGGCAATCACAGGTCCCAGGACTATAAGTGTGCACTACCATGTCTGGCTATTTTGTTCCTAAAGAGTGTTTCTCATAAACAGGGTACAGTGGTACAGCCTGGAATCCCAACACTCAGAAGGTAGAAGATTAGAAGTTCAAGATCATCTTCAGCCACACTAGAAGAGTCAGCTTTAGAGCACATGGAACCTTGTCTCCAAACAACACCCCCCAACAAAAGATTAAAAAAATTTTCAGTATACAGGGGCTGGAGAGATGGCTCAGCGGTTAAGAGCACTGTCTGCTCTTCCAGAGGACCCGGGTTCGATTCCCAGCACCCACATGGCAGCTAACAACTGTCTGTAGTTCCAGTTCCAGGCAAACACCAAGGCAAATAAATAAATAAATAAAGTTTAAAAAAAAAAATTTCAGTATACAATAAAATCATATTGCTGACATAAAAATTACTGCTTTTAAGCAGGGCATGGTGCACATCTTTAATCCCAGCACTCATAGGCAGCAGAGGGGGGATCTCTGTGAGTTCGAGGCCAGCCTGGTCTACAGAGTGAGTTTCAGGACAGTTAAGGTTGTTACACAGAGAAACTCTGTCTTGAAAAAGAAAAATAAATATTGTTCTTAATTCACATTTTTGCTAACTCTTTTTGTTTACACTCAACTATTTAGCTCTGTGTGTGGCCATCATCTGAGGTCTGTTCTTCCACTGTGTCAGGCCTGGTGGCACATACTTTATCTGCCAAGCCATCTCACTAGGCCTGTCTTCCTTTTTTAACATTAAATAAATTACATTTTTATTTAGTCTGTATGTGCACAAGTATGTGTGGGTGCACATGTGCCATGGCCTGGCTGTAGAGGTCAGAGGACAAATTTTAGGAGGTTTTCTCCTCCTACCCTTGAGTCCTGGGGATCAAACTCGGCTTGTCAGGTTTGGCAGCAGGCTCACCTGCAGACACATCTCATCTATCTAGTCATCCCTATTTTCTTAGTAACTCTCATCTTTATATATTTTCTTTAGCATAAAGTTCTAAGAATTTGAAGAATCACAAGCATGTAAATATTCAGTTCACTCAATGAGCTGGATCTGTAGTTTGGTGGTAGAACATGTGCCTCAGCATAGGGCCTAAGTCCAAACCCCACTATTACAAAAAAAAATAAATAATAAATTAAATTAAAAAAAAGTTAAGTTCATTTAACATGGTTTAAGTGCTGAAGACCCAGTGCAGGGCTCAGTACCATGCAAAGATCTACTGAGGACTTACTTGTGTTAAACACTGTTAGCTGTTGAGGGTATACCAAAGTATAGGGCATAGATGTAGTTTATAATTAAACAAGTAATTACAACCCAGAAAGTACTTATGTGTTTTACTAATCATAAGTACCTATCTATGGCATATGTAAGTAGTTCTAAACTAGTGACTAAGCTGACAAGGGTTTTAAAAACTATGTTAACACTGAAGATACATTTTACATGTTGTAAAACACACAAACCCAACAGTCTATAATACTGACAACACTTGACCCTTCAGAAAAATCATTTTCATGTGTCTTCAATGAGCAGAAAATTCTGCCCAATTACAAAAACAAATACAGCACTAGGCACATACCCTGAAGATATCCGATCTCTGCATTAATGCCATCAGGGAGAGGTAGCCTCCGTAGGACCAGCCGTGGATGCCCACACGATCCAAGTCAATGAAGTCATACTGAGATGCTAGGTACTGGAGTCCTTCCACTTGATCATCAATTTCTATTTGACCCTGTCAAAAATGGGGGAATAGCTCACTGGTTCTGATGCATACTAGTCTTAGAGAATTCTTTTAAAGCTGCTTAATGTTTTCACTAAAAATTCCTGGAGGGCTTCTTTTTTCAGATTAGAGTTTATTAACAACTGATATTCTATTTTCCCTCAAGAAATTAAAAAAAAAATGCATTTATAGGTAAGGGCCTGCTGCTTCTGTTGCTACCCTGTTGGGAGTTTAGTTTCCAGTCATTAAGCTGCCCATACTGTCCTAGCTGCAGGGTGTCTCCCACTCCATTTGTTCTGTTGTCTGCTAAGAGGCCAGCAGCTTCCTTGTAACAAGCCTTCCTCTATCCAAAGACAAAAATTCAGCCCCTTTAAGAGATTGATTTTCCTTTTCCTTTCAGCACTTAGTGCAGTAAAGCAAAGGGCATTACCCCTGAGGCGCGAACAAACTTCCTTTCTCCCAGCATGATACCTCTAGCAAGGTTCTGGATGTCTAACTCCTACTAATACCACCCAAGGTATCACTTGGCCTGCCAGTGCACACAGTCTCACTTCACTGAGCCAAAACCAAAAAATAAAACAAAAAAACTTACATGACAATACAAATAAGGTCAAAGAACTGGCTGTGGGAGACCATCCCATGTCTTACTCAGCATGTCCAACACACTGGCAGCCATAGGGACTGCCTTACTGTGCAAAAGGAACATCGGACTGTCATCATTTCCCAAAGCAGCAGAAAGGACCTGGGGCATCTCTAAAAGGTAGCATTTAAAGCTTCCTGCAGAGAGAAAGAGGCTTGTCACAAGGAAGGAACCACCCAGTCGGTTTCCCTCTTCACAGAGGACAGAACAAATCTCTGCTATTCCTCAGTAGGATAAGGGACTCTGCAAACTAAACAGGGCTGCCTTTGGCTGAGGTCAAAGTACAAACTGGAAAGGGCATTTCTATGCAGAAGTGGGAGGTTTATACAGGTGGACAGGAGTGAGCCCAATGTAAACCAAGCTATACCTTTCTTCCCAATGCTCAGTTCTAGCACATTCTCCCTCACTCTGTCACCTAGGACCTCCCCCAACTCAAATAAAGTGCAAGAAAATGAAAACAAGTGGAAAAGAAGATGTTTTGTGCTCACACACCATTTTATATTTAAAGGCGCCTTCAAATTTAAGCCCTCGGTGGCAGGATCCCCTGTTATCTATCACCACAACCACATAACCCAGGGAGGCCAGGGTGTTCAGGCGGAAATACTTGACTCCTTTAAATCGATTGTTCACCAGCTGCACCTGGAAAGCAAACACATCTTCATCTTCAGCCACATGATGTACAGCATACACACCATGAGACAGACCAGAAAAGCCAGAAAGCTGAATGTACTTACTATTACCTTGCCTTTAAAATGTAAGTGTCAAGTGATACATGTTTAAATTTACTCAAGTCTTTGCATGTTTATACTGCTCCAATCTTAGTTTCTACTCCCAAACCTTCACAGCAAATACCACACAGCTGCAAACTTCATTCTAGCTCAGATAATTAAGAGAGTTAATCTAACCACAGAGAAAGTTGCTGAATTATATACTCTGTAGAATTATGCTATTCAAGTAACAGTGAAAAGGACAATTAGAACATCTTCCCTCCCCATTGTCTCTCTTCTAGAGTTGTTGCTGAGTGACAGTGGGAAGATGTAGCCTTTTTTTTTTTTTCCAGGGACAAGGTTTTCTCTGTGTGGCTTTGGAGTCCATCCTGGAACTCACACTGTAGGTCAGGCTAGCTTACTTTTTTTTTTTTTTTGGTGTATGTATGGGGTTTTAAAGAATAGAAACAATTCAGTTATCAAGTTCTACAGTTTTTCTATATATTCTAAATACAACTGCCTTACCAAATGTAAATATTTACATAAAAGACTACAAGTTTTTATGGAGACCTTAAGCAAGCAAGTTTTTAATTATTATTATTTTTTTTAATTTTATGTGCATTGGTGGTATTTTGACTGCATGTATGTTTGTGTGAAACTGAGAGTTATAGGCAGTTGTGAACTGTCATGTGGGTGCTGGGAATTGAACCCAGGTCCTTTAGAAGAGCAATCAGTGCTCTTAATCACTGAGCCATCTCTCTGGATTCAATTTTTAATTCTTTTAAAAAATGTATTACTACTACTGTGGGGTGTACACTTGTGAATGCATCTGTGGAGGAGGGACAATTTTGGGACTTGTATTTATTCCACTGTGGCTCAGGGAATCTAACTTGAACTGTCAGGTTTGCATATGTGGCAAACTCATCTATGTGCTGAACCATCTTGCTGATACCTGAAAGCTCGCTCGCTCTCTCTCTCTCTCTCTCGCTCTCTCTCTCTCTCTCTCTCTCCAAGGTCTCAGACTGGAGAACTGCCTGCCTCTACCTTCAGAGTGTACATGCTACCACACCTGGTCTATTAAAAGTTTTAATTTTTATAAAGTGTGATTTGCTAGTTTTTCTATTAACATGCTGAAAAGGGCTGAGCATGGTTACGTGGTGAAAGAGAAGGGGAGGAGCAAGAACCCACCGCCCTGTTTGTGCTCTTGGTGTCTAATGTCGCCCGCAACAGCGCCCACACTGGCTCCTGCTTCTAGTCTTGCCGTCTGCATAGTCTGTCTCTTCAGGCAGAAACACTGATGTTCTAAGACGTACATGAGGTGTGACTGGTGCTCTGCTCTTTCCTACATCTATCATTATCCTTCACCAAAAGACTTAAAAGCCTCTGCCCAGCACCAGAGTCTGAACCTAGCCTCACAGACGCTGAGCCCCTGCCCAAGTCTCCTGTTCCCCTCCTGCTGTAAGCCCCACCCTGCACCAGCAGTATCTAGGACCTTGACTATTGTTCTTTCTGCCTGGGAAGAAGGCATAACGGGACTAATTTCTTCTCACTGTGTGTAACACAGGACCTCTGTGACTATTTTGAGAATGAATGAATGAATACAGTGTAAAGTTCCCCAAGATTTGACACTCTTGTGAGCTCTGCAGGCATCAGGGCTGCACATCGTGCACAGGCATACATGCAGGCAAAAATACCCAAACACAAACACAAAATCACCGTATGGATATATATTTATGTATGAATTTATATGCTTACCTGGGGACCACCATATATGAAGAGCACAGTGGGGTACTTCTTTCCAGGTTGTAGGTCATGAGGCTTATACAACATCCCATACAGTGTAAATCCAGTAGTACTTTCAAAAGAAAAAATTTCTGGAGGAGTATAGTCAGGAAGAGGACCTGTGGGTGGCAACAGAGCCTGTAAGGAAGTTCTCAGAGGCACCCGGTAGTCTGAAGTCAAAGAAGAAACAATGGAAACTCGGCTCTCCTCCCCTCTCTCAGGTGATCAGTTCATTACTTATCTAAGCAATAAACTGGCATTTTAAAACAAAATGAATGAAATCAGAATGTCTTTCAGATTCAGACACACTGAATTTTGAGTAACCTTTGGAGCCTAGGAGGTGTTTATATGCAGGATTAAATAAACATCCAGTGCTCAGTTCAGGCCTTACTAAAGTACACATCTCATCAGCAACAGGCATACATTTCAAAAAAGCCGCTGGAGGGAAACAAATCAAAAAGAGGAAGTCATCTCCAGCTTTGGCTCACCAAAGCTCTATCAACTCCCTGCAGTGCCTGTGTATAGTGAGGAGCAGAGATTATCACCATATTTCCAACTCTGCTCCTCAAGGTTTTTCTTTTTCTTTCTTCCTTTTTTTTTTCTTTTTGTTTTTTGAGATCAGGTTTCTCTCTGTAGGTTTCAAGCCTGTCCTGGAACTCATTTTGTAGACCAGGCTGACCTCAAATTCACAGAAATCCATCTGCCTCTGCCTTCTGAGTACTGGGATTAAAGGCATGTGCCACCACTGCCCAGCTTGTGCTTCAGAACTTTAAAATATGCACAAACACTTTGGTCTGCACTAGTTTAAGTTTACTTATTGGTTTTTGTTTTTTGTTTTGTTTTGGGTTTTTTTGGACACAAGGTCTTGCTATATGGTCCTGGCTGTCCCAGAACTTTATTTGTAGATCAGGTTGGCCTTGAACTCACAGAGATCCACCTGCCTCAGTTTCCCGAGTGCTGTGTATTACCACATTCATCTTATTACTTGTGTGTGTTGCATATGGGGTGGGTATGTATGTGGGGGAGCAGATGCTAGTGTTCGGTTCCTATTATAGGACATTATAAAGACATTATAGGTTCCTATAAAGACATTAACATTAACCCTCATCCACTTCCACCTTATGGCCTCCAAACACTCCCTGCACCACAAGTTTTCACTTCTGTGAGGCTGACTGGCCATCGTGCTCCTGGGATCCACCTATGTCCTCTCCAGTGCTGAGTCACAGGCACAGTGAAACCTGGCTTCTATGTGGCAGCTGCTGATCTGAACTGAGGACTTCATGGTAGGACAGAAAGCACTCTTACCCAGTAAGCCATCTCCCCAACTCCACATTAATGCTTTAATCTCTCAGTCAAGAGTAATGAGTGAAAATATTTAACATGAAAATAGATTTGAAGATAAAGTGAGTTAAAAGACATGGAAAAGGTCTATTCTTTGCACTTCAGACATTGTAGGGGCTGGAAAGGAGGTTCAGTGGATAAAAGCACTTGCTGCTGTCCTAGTAGCTTAGTTCCCAACATCCCAGCAGGCACCACAATGGCCTCTTACTTACTTCTAAGGGACCCAAAGCCCTCTTCTAGTCTTATGGTGTGTGTGTGTGTGTGTGTGTGTGTGTGTGTGTGTGTGTGCACATACTCTTAAATAAAAATTAAAAAAAAAAAAGAGAGAGAGATAATAAGGTCAAGCCTGAGCTACAAAACAGGAAATGAGATCCACTGAAGCTCAGCAGCTTAGGGACAAGCAGGGGCTTTGCAATAAGAAGACAGCCCAGAGACATGGACACAGGACATTAGCACAGTGCACTCTGGTGCAATAAGAAGACAGCCCAAGAGACATGAACACAGGACATTAGCACAGTGCACTCTGGTGCAATAAGAAGACAGCCCAAGAGACATGGACACAGGACATTAGCACAGTGCACTCTGGTGCTTGAGCCCAGGTTTAGGGGAAGGAGTACCTGCTGAATCCAAAATGGTGGCCCAAAATTCCTTTGTTTTACGAACCGGGTCATCTTCAGGACTTGAGAGTTTGTAGAGGGACACACAGTGTGGGTTCTTCTGGTTGCTATACTTACTTATAAAGAAGTCACAATGCTAGAGAAAAGAGAGACAATGGCTTTCCATAAGAGAGGTAAGGAAGGCCTCACATGGTTACACACACCAATGCTGGGGCAAAAGGACAGTGGAGTTTGACAACTGATGCAAACATACAACACTTTTTCTAGACAAGGTTTCTGTGGGCCAATGTCACCAATTTTCACATTACTCAAAGGAATGTTTGATGTGGGATATCTTTCTGTATGATGTGAGTATGCTTCACTACAATTGGCTAATAAAGGAACTGTTTTGGCCTATGACAAGGCAGAAAATCTAAGCAGAGATAAAGGAGAGAGGTGAAATCAGGACATTGCAAGCTGCTGCCCAAGGAAGGAAGATGTAATGAAACACAGGTAAAGACACGGAGCCATGAGGCAAGACATAGATTAATAAAAATGGGTTGAGTTAAGTTGTAAGAGCTAGTAGGTAATAAGTCTGAGCCATAGGCCAAAGAGTTTGTAATTAATATAAGCCTTTGCGTGATTATTTGGGACTAAACAACTGTGGGATTCTGGGTCCAGACCTTGGAGCTAGGCTGAGCCAGAAACTTTGACCTACAAATGTTTTGTGAACACAGGGCTTTTCTATGACAGGATCCCTCCCAACTAGGACACAGTACCTGGCTGAGGCAGCAGGAGTGTGAATAGCCTCGGTCAGTTAGCCTCACCACTTCACCAGGGTTTGCATAACTGGTCACATACAGGTGATGTTCCAAAGGAGAGTCTTTGGTGCCTTCAAAGTACACCAGCTTTCTGACTTCATCAACCCAGATCTGCAAAAATCACAGCACAAAATCGGTACTAGCAACACACAGACAGCCCCCATCTCACACAGAATCACCTAGCTCCTCTTACTTGGGTTTTTTTTGTCTCTACTTTGTACCGATGATAATGTGAGTTGGTTTTGCTTATAGCTAAAAACAGATCTTGTCCAGAAGGTAAAAGGCTGAATTACACACGACTGGGATAATGTCCTGATCAGACTACATTGTGTACTTCTCTTAGAATAAAAGAATAGGGGCTGGAGAGATGGCTCAGCGGTTAAGAGCACCGTCTGCTCTTCTAGAGGACCCGGGTTCGATTCCCAGCACCCACATGGCAGCTAACAACTGTCTGTAGTTCCAGTTCCAGGCAAACACCAAGGAAAATAAATAAATAAAGTTAAAAAAAAAAAGAAGAATAAAAGAATATTTCCTTATAGTAATAATTCTTCAGGGGGAAATACCTACATCACATCTCATTTGTCCACTAAACAGAGATTAACTACTTCTCTCCTGTAGCAATGCAATAGTAGCTTAGTACTTTTTTAGATCTTTCGTACAAATCTACAAAAGATTTGTATAAAATCTGTCAGGTTGAGAAATATTTGAAATCAACCAGCTTCAGCAACACTGTAGTTTATAATAAGCAAAAGTAAATTCATTTTAAACAATACTGGAGACAATCCAGTGTCCCCAGACCTGGATAAGATCTCTTAAGTTACAATCCAGAACTAAATTCACTCAATATTCTTACCAAACTACAGTAATCTAAATAAATGGTTTTCTTTCATTGTTACTTTAAAAATATTCTACTAGTCTACTGAAAACTTAGAAAAATTCAAAATGTCTTATAAAGATTCTAAAAGTGTTGTGTCTTTCTCTGTCACACACACTCTCTTTCTCTTCTACACTCCCATCTTTGAGCTGGTTTAAGTGCAGAAGCATCAGGGGATTCAGGCCTTTCTACACTGTCTTTACCCCCATCTGCCAGGCTCTTCGCTTTGCTTCATGTAAGCACTTATATTTGGTAGGATTACAGTTTCCAGAGATGCTGAACAGATTACTGTGTCCTACCACCAGTTTCTGAGTTGGACTGGGTCTAGCTGAACCTGTGTTTCATGCATGCTCTACTCTTGGTCTGGGACCACACTCTGACTATCACCCTCAAAAGTAAGAGTTACTTGACCTAAGCCTAAAAACTTTACTCAGTTGTCATGAGAAGTCTGAGTGGAACGGAGTGATTTGAAAAAGCCAAGCAGAGGGGCTGGAGAGATGGCTCAGAGGTTAAGAGCACTGACTGTTCTTCCAGAGGTCCTGAGTTCAATTCCCAGTAACCACATGGTGGCTCATAACCATCTATGATGACATCTGGTACCCTCTTCTGTATACTGCATACAAAGCCAAGCAGAAAAAGGCAACAGAAAGATGAAAAGCAAAGCAAAGATACAGAAAAACAGAGGAAGAATCTGAGAGGAACAAACACTTCACAAAAATTAACATGACTCAAAAAACTCATGTTCACAGGTTGCCCAAGTAAGGGTACTTCTGCTCATGTGATTTTGGGGCTTATGTAGTATCATCTAGTAACTCTGAACTCCAACACTACAATTCGTGGAATTATAAAAAATGTGCTTTGATTTGTGTATGTATCTGCCTGCATGTGTGTATGTATGTGTGCCACAGCATGCCTGTGGGAAACAGAATCACATCTCTTCTTCTACTGTGTGGCTTTTAGGACTTTACCTGCTCAGACAACTCGATGGTTCAGGAAACTTAACCTGAACATGATTTTTGCTATTAGAATCTAGAATTCCATAATGGGATTTCTTCTCTTGGGTACTAATAGCAGCATCTCAGGCCCAGCCAGAGGTCAAACAAACAAACAGCTATTTGGACACAGAACCAGATGGCTACATGAGGCCCTAGTGAACTCAGACTTAAAAAGCTGCCCACAGTAAGACTTAATTTTAATGTGCAGTTTTAGAGATTCCAGTCTGCAGCCATTCAGGTCTGTGATGAGGTACAGTACATCATGGAGGGAGTTTCTTACCCACACTAGTCTATGAATTTTACAAACAAAAAATGTGGGACCAGAATCCTTCTTGTGTGTGCTCATGTGTGCGCTCACATATGTTCAGATGTGTGTTCACAAGTGTAAGCATGTATGCTCACAGTGTGTGTCCATTCAGTTAGAGAGGTAGGTGTGAGGCAGGCCTGGTATTAGTCTGGACTGGAGATCCTGGGCTTGCACAGTAGTCACTTCACCAAACCGAGCCATCTCTCAGCTCCTTAATCACCGCAGAAGCCATCATGATTTCTAAAGATGTCAGAACATGTAATATTCCCATAAATTTGATGAAATCACACCCAGGCCACCACTAAATCCTGGTAGCATATACCCACTTAACTGTATGAGCCAGAAAGAAGAAATTGCTAAAGATCAGATGAAACCAACTAAAACAAAGGAAAGGCGCCAGTGAAAGGCAACAGAAGGTGTTGGGTCCAAGGCTTGCCTGCTCTACAGAGTAAAGCTCAAGGCCAACCCAGGAAATTTAGCACGAAAGATCCAGTTACAAAATAAAAATACAGATGTAGCTGGGAATGTAGCTTAACATCAGGGTTCTTGTCCAGCATTTAAGGCCAAGTTCAACCCAATAGTATTGACCAAAAACCTCACAGTCAAAAGCTCTCATTGAATTATTACAGAAAGCCATGTGCTCAGAGCAAGGCTCTTCCCTATTAACCTAAGCACAAAAAGTTTAAATCTGTGAGATAAGATAAGATAAAAACAGGTGAATGAAAGAAACTTTCTACCTCAATTTCCGTTGTAAAAACATAAACATTCTATCATGCCTAAAATATAATTTTCAGGTTATATACTAACTCACAACTTTTCTAAGCCCTTAACATACAAATTGTTTCCTTACTAAATGGCAATAATAAATTTGAAAATGGTGATCTTGGGGTGGAGTGATGGCTCAGTGGTTAAGGGCACTGGCTACTCTTCCATAGGACTTTGGTTCAATTTTTAGCATCACATAGGGCTCTCATAACTGTCCATAACTCCACTTCTAGGGGACCTGACACCCTCTTTTGGTCTCCATGGGCACTAGGTATGCATGTGGTATATCAGCCATACATGCAGGCAAAACACTCATACACAAAAAATAATGTAATAAAATCATTGAAAATGAAAGTCTTTAGTAACTAGAATATATCTTATCGTACAACCATAAAATCGGTGAGCTTTATATTTTAAAATAAGATTTTTTAAAAAATTATTTAAAATTTTTAAAAGATAGGATATTATGATAAAGCTCTGGTTAGCCTGAAACTTGTTAGGTAGACCAGGCTGGTCTCAACCTCACAGAGATCCACCTGCCTCTGCTTCCCAAGTGCTGGAAGTAAAGGTGTGTATTACCACACTCTGATTAAACTATGATTCTTCCTTTGTAACAACTTGTATTCTTCTAGGCCCTAACTTAATATTGTAAAACACTGGAGTCCTACATACTTATATACACACATATATTGTATTGAATTGTTTGCTTTCTTCATTGTATACACAGAGCAGAGGCTGACCAAATGTATCAGTAGAATAAAGAGACATACATTAGATCCATGCCGGCCCAGAACTTCCCATTCACCACTGGTAACTGCTATTTCTTCTTTGATAGGACACTTGAAATCACCTGGAGATGAATACAATCTAAATTCAGTACTTTATTCCAGATTATAAGCAAATGAAACAATGTAGAAAAGTTTTCTAAACTGTCTTTTCTAAAAACTGCAATAAAAACCCCCCCAAAAGTATCAATGTTAGTTTTGAGGTAATGAAAATGTTTTAGAACTAAATAAAGACAATGGTTGATAATATTGTATTAAATGGTATTGGGTTATTTCAAATGGTTACTAAAAATTATAACTAAAGTATCCAACTGGGCTTGGTGATGCATGCCTTTAATCTCAGCATTCGAGAAGCAGAGGAAGGTGGATCTCTGTGAGTTTGAGGACAGTCTGATCTACAGAGCAAGTTCCAGGACAGTCAGGGCTACACAGAGAAACCTTGAAAAACAAACAAGAGTTTCACATTATAGCTATGAAAGGGAGATAAGAAGAAGAAAGAAAAACAAAACACAAACAAAAAGAGTAAACAAGAGCTGGAGAGATGGCTCAGGGGTTAAGAGCACTGGCTGCTCTTCCAGAGGTCCTGAGTTCAATTCCTAGCAAGGACTATTTCTTCATTTATGAGTAAACTCACTCCTGAGCAACAAAGATACTAGGCAAGGTAGTTTTAAGTTCAGGGCTAAGCTAAGCTGAAGTTCATGGAAAGAAATCCTCTGTTCTGGATATATAAAACCTTTGTCTTTAAAGAAAAGCGCATAGTCATAATTAGTATTTACTTGGTTGATTTCAAGATGTAGCTCACTGCTCTACAAATCACAGTAATTAAAAGACCATTCAGAAAATCCAAAGGATTTTAATAGGCATTTCTTTCAACAAGATAAACAAATGGCCACTATGTACATGCAAAGTACTGAATACTCCTCATCCACCATTAGGGAACCTGTGTTAAAACACAATGAGGTGCCTCTTCAAGCTGGGCGTGGTGGCACATGTGTGAAGTCAACTACTGAGTCATCTCCTCATCTCATTTCAAAATAAAACCCCCAAAGAGCTAGGGATGTAACTCAGTGGCAGTCTCAGGTTCAATCTCTAATAAGGTATGTCTGAGTTTGAGGAAAAAAAAAAAAAAAGAAGAACACAAATGGAAGAAACCACTTTACATCTATTAAGGTGGCTAAGCTAGATGGGTGTAATGATCGATGTATTTGGTTTCTGACCCAGCCTTTCCGGTCTAGCCCAGAGGTTTGGAGACACTCTCAGCCCCACTGCCACTTAGGCCTAAATAATCACACAGATGCTTGGATTAATTTAATGCTGATCAGCCTAGGGCCCAGGCATATAACTTGCTAACTCCTTCCTCTTAACTCAACCCATGATTCTTATCTTGTTCAGTCATGTGGCTTGGTACTTTTTCTCAGAAGTATTTTCTTTCCTCTGGTCTCCTGGCATCTCTGCAGAGTCCCTGCTCTGCTCTGAAATGTTCCTAGAGTTTTCTTGGCCTGGTAGCTCCGCCCACACTCACTGTCTGTCTCTGGCCAATCAGCTTTTTATTAAACCAGTAGGAGGGACAAATATTTACAATATAAAATAATCCTACTACAGACAGACATCTTTAATCTCAGCACTTGGAAGGCAGAGACAGGCAGTCTCAGTGAGTTCAAGGCCAGCCTGGTCTACATAACATAATGATTTTCAGAACAGCCAGGACTACACAGTGAGACCTTGTCTTCAGGAACCAAGGAAAATAAATAAATAAATTTACAACAAGTAAGAACAATAAAACATAAACATATAAAAGCAAGAAAACACAAAATAACAAATACTATCAAGGATCTAAAGAACTAAAACTTGAGCTGGGGGTAGAGGTACATGTGCAATCTGAGCACATGAGGACTGAGATAGGATTGTAGACAACTTAAAGGAAAGCTTGAAATATAGAGGAAAACCCAAAACAAACAAACAAACAAACAAGCAAACAAGCAAAAAAAAAAAACAAAAAAAAACAAACAAAAAAAAAACAATCCAGGGGCTAGAAAGATGGCTCTGCAATTAAGAAAGAACACTTGTTCTTTCAGGGGGCTTAGGTTTGGTTTCCAGAACTTACATGGTGGCTGATAACTATCAGTAACTTCAGTTCTAGAATATCTGACCCTCTCTTCTGACTTCTACAGGCACAAGGCATGCATGTGGTCCACAGGCACACGTGTAGGCAAAATGTTCATACATATAAAAATAAGTAAACCTATCCCCCAAATACAAATAAACAAAAACAGAAAGAAATAAAAAGAAAAGCCTTGCATGTTGCTATTAGGAATATAAAAGTGTAACCCTTACACTGGTTCGCTAATAATAAAAAATGAAATAGAATATATGAGCCATGCACTGTATTTCTGGTAGTTATATAAACCCCCTCCCCAAATAAAAAGAAAGAAAGAAAAAAAAAGAAAAAAAGAAAGAAAAAGAAAAGTTAATAGCAGGACACACATAGTCATAGCAGTGTTATTCTATCAAAAGAATGGAAGCAACTCAAGTCTCCTTCAAGAAACACTATATAGGGGCCTGGAGAGATGGCTCAATGGTTAGGAGCACTGGCTGCTCTTCCAGAGGTACTAAGTTGGATTCCCAGCACCCACATGGTGGCTCACAACCATCTATAGTGGGATGGATCTGATGTCTTCTTCTGGCATAAAGTTGAGCACTCATATGCATAAAATAAATAAATAAATCTTAAGAAAAAACACTGTATAAACAAATGTGACATATACAACAATGGAATATAGTCTTAAAGATTTATTTCTTTTTATTGTATGTATATGTGTGAATGAATGCCTGTGTGTATATATCCACATGCATGTCTGATGTCCCTAGAAAGAGAAGGCAGCATTGGATCCTCTGGAACTGGAGTCATGGAGTTGTGAGCCACCATGTAGGTATGAGGAACAGAATCTGGGCTCTCTGCAAGAGCAGCAAGTGCTCTTAACCACTGAGCTATCTCTCTGATATCTCTATATAAATTTGATGTTGTAAATTTTTTTTAAAAAAAAAAAACTTTATTTATTTATTTATTTGCCTTGGTGTTTTGCCTGGAACTGGAACTACAGACAGTTGTGAGCTGCCATGTGGGTGCTGGGAATCGAACCCTGGTCCTCTGGCAGAGCAGACGGTGCTCTTAACCGCTGAGCCATCTCTCCAGCCCCGATGTTGTAAATTTTTTAAAACCTAGTGTAGCGGCACAAGCTTTCAATCCCAGCACTTAGGGGCCAGAGGCAGGCAGATATCTGTGAATATGAGGACAGCTTGGCTTGCATGAGTTCTAGGCCAGCCAGAGCTACACAGTGAGACCATGTCTTTAAAAAAAAAAAGTTATGGGCTGGAGAGATGGCTCAGCGGTTAAGAGCGCCGTCTGCTCTTCCAGAGGACCCGGGTTAGATTCCCAGCACCCACATGGCAGCTAACAACTGTTTGTAGTTCCAGTTCCAGGCAAACACCAAGGCAAATAAATAAATAAATAAATAAATAAATAAAGTTTAAAAAAAAATTTAAAAAAAAAGTTATTTAAATATAAAAATACTGGGGGCTCATTTTTTTGGCTATGTGCTGATGAAGCAAGTATGTATGGGCTCATTTAAATAAATTAGAAGTTATAATCAAGAACAAAGAGTCATAATAACAGGTATTCCAATCATTAGATATTATCCACTATTAATAGATTATATGTTCATTAATAATTTGCAGGTTAGAGAGATGGCTCAGTGGTTAAGAGCACTGACGTTCTGGAGGACCTAGTTTGATTCCCAGCATCCACATGGCAACTAACAACTGTTTGTAATTCCAAGATCTGACACCTTTACACAGTTATACATTCAGGCAAAACACCAATTCACAGAAAATAAAAAAGCAAATTTTCAAAAAAATATTTATTTATTTATTTATTATGTCTACAGTACACAGAAGAGGGTACCAGATGTCATCATAGATGGCTGTGAGCCACCATGTGGTTGCTGGGAAATGAACTCAGGACCTCTGGAAGAACAGTCAGTGCTCTTAACCTCTGAGCCATCTCTCCAACCCAAAAATAAATATTTAAAAAAAGAATTTGCTTGCTTTCTACATGCGCAGACTTGTATTTTAGTCAATATACTTACTAAGTTTACTGAAGCAAGTCCTGATGCTTATAAAGAATACAACAAAGACATTCTGGCTAGTGAGATGGCTCAGTGTGTAAAGGTCCCTGAGTTTGAACCTTGGAACTCGGGGCTGGAGAGATGGCTCAGAGGTTAAGAACCTTGGAACTCACAGAGTGGAAGGACAGAGAGTCCCACAAGCTGTCCTCCACCTGCACATGCCTGCTCTGGGATGAACTGTGCAAAACAAATAAAACATAAAAATATTAAATACAAAAATAAGTAAGACTTCTTACTTGGGGCAGGCAGTCCACCGCTGGATCGTTTATATTTGCTCTCCTTTAAAATGGATATGATTTTATACAAATGACGAAAACCTGTTTTGCATTCAGAGGCAAAAATAAACTCTATTTCATCTTCATGGACTTGAGGGAAAACATGAAAGATATCGTGGATCTGCAAAATGAACAGCTTAGTTTATTATATGCATTAATAAGTATACCACATAGGTAACCAAATGAGAGAAGAAAGAATCACTTGAAATATATATAGACAGTGATTAGTGCTCAGGATGGGAACACTTACAATAATAGGTTTGGCCTAGGCCTTTTACATTGATTTTACTTTAGACAAAGATAAATATTTCACACACTAAGAAGTAAACATTTCCAAATAGAAGAAAGCAAAAGAACAGCTTGGTCAAGGCTGCTGCTTTCCAGCTCAGGAATCTCTGAAGCACATAAAGTTTATGCAATGGTATAAATCTTATATACAAGCAAGGGGGAACAACATGCTTTACTTTTGTTTTCCAAAGAGAAGTATTCTAACAGCTGAAGGAAAACAGATGTTCATCTGTTTTGGGTGAATCACAGGAAGCCTACTTTCAAATACAGAGAGACAGAAAAATGTTTTTTATTTTGTATCTACTTTTTATGCTAAAATAAAAAATGCAAAACTAAATTAAAGACTAGTATATTTGCTGTAGTTTGCTAACTTAAAAGGGAGTTTTTAGATGCAATTCTTGAAAGTCCTCTCAGAAGCACAGAGGCTGGAGCTGAGGCTGTGGGCTCTGGACCCAGTGTGTGCAGGGCCACATTTGCAGTTCCTAGTGAGCTGTCACTTCAGTGCATCTCCTCTTACTGTAAACTACCCCATTCTGGAACCACAAGTCCAACTCAATATTCACAGTCCCTTTGAGTTTAAGGATGAATTTTGTTAGCTTGTGATAGAACTTCATTTGTTTTCGTATCCTGAGAAAATATACAGCCAAGTTCAAGAAAGAGAAATGCATACATTTATCCAGATGTCTGTTGTTTCTTCATAGATGATCAATGGTGTCACAGAGTCGGGCACTGACTCTATGAGTCTCTGTCTGTCCATAGCATCATCTTCTACTGGGATAAATAACTCAGGAGAGATCAGGACTATCTGCAGGTGAGTCTGGGAACGATCTAGTAGAATGGACCAGGCACTGTTCAAAGGAACAAGGAGAAATCAGGAAATGCAGCAGGCTCCTGGAAAATTAGTAACTGTCTGTCCTCTCCCTTGGTACCTATCAATTTTATTTTATATATTTATTTTAGTTTTTCTAGACAAGGTTTCTCTGAGTAGCCTTGGCTGTTCTGCTCTGTAGACCAGGCTGGCCTTAAACTCAGAAAACCACCTGCTTCTGCCTCCCAAGAGCTGAAATTAAAGGCATGCACCACCACCTCTGGCCTGCAGTACAGACATTCTAAAGCTCTGGATCCTAAATTAGACATAAGAAAGTGACAATTTAACATACGCACTATTTTCCCTCTGGAGTCCATCCAGCTCTGGCAATATATTCAACTCCTTCAAACAGAATCTCAAAAGGCTGAACCAGTTCTTTATCTATGACATCTATAATCTAGTAAGAAGAAAAAGAAATAGTTACAGAAGACAGAGGAAAAAACACATTCATTAGTCTTATATCATCACTTCTTCAGACACAGGTACTTAAAAGGGTACAAGGTGGAAGTGAAGTCAGCATTCAGTCTGCAGTTTTCTGTGTTGGTGGTTTCTACATTCAGGAAAATTCTAGGGCAAGCACTGACAACGATCTTAAAGTCTTCCTTAGAGTTTATACTAATAAAGCCCTTGAAAATAAATGACAGGCTCAAGTTTTGGTTTACTTTAGGTCTAGAATCTAGAAGTAATAGTCCTTAGGTCCCTATATCTTAGTCTAAAATATATTTGTGTAATATATGAAAGAAATGGGCTTTATAGGCAAAAAATGTTTAGCAAGCACAACTCAAAAAGATAAGTAGCCGGGCAATGGTGGTGCATGCCTTTAATCTCAGCATTCAAGAAACATACGATCTCTGAGTGGGAGGCCCTCCTGGTCTACAGAGTGAGCTCCAGGATATCCAGAGCTACCCAAAGAAACCATGTCTCAACAACATCCCGCCCCCCAAAAGGGGGTCTGAATACACAGAACTTCAAAGACAAACATAGGAGACATTAGCCATAGGGAAATGTAATGAATCATAATGCACTGTGTCTTCTAAAGGGATGGCTGTTACAAGCAGCATGCACAGTAACAACACTCCTTTTCATTCTCTCTCAAAAGAGATAGTCCCTGGCTTGGAGGGATAGCTCCATGGGTAAGAAAGAGATCCTCAGTTCAATTCCCTGCAACCACATGGTGGCTCACAATCATCTAGTGGAATCTGATGCTCTCTTCTGGCATAAAGTCTTACTTGGAGATACAACATTCATTTATAATAATAAAATAATAATAAAATAATAATAATAATAATAATAATAATAATAATAATGATAATAAAGACACAATCCTACTACAAAGCCCAAGCTGGTCTCAAACTTGTGATGGTCCTGCCTCAGCCTCCTGCATAGAGACATTGCTGGGATAATAGGCATTGTATCACTTTCTGGCTTCATGACAGCATTCCTTTTTGTTTGTTTGTTTGTTTTCTGAGACAGGGTTTAGAGAAAGCTGGCTGTGGCTGTTCTAGAACTTGCTTTGTAAACCAGGCTAGCCTTAAACTCACAAGCCTGCCTCTGCCACCCGAGTGCTGGAATTAAAAAGTATGTTTTGACAGCTTTCCTTTTGGAGTGGGGGAAATAACAACCCAAATACACATCAACCAATGAATAGATAAATAAAATGTGTATACCAAAGAATTCAGCACTAAAAAGAAATAAAGGAGGCTGAGGAGATGGCTTTGTTGATAAAGTTCTTGTCTGACAAGCATGCCGACCTAAGTTTAGATGTCTAGTACCTTGTAAATGGCAGGCACAGCAGCATTGTACTGTTTCAGCATTGTCAGGGCAGAAACAGCAAGAATTCTGTAGCTTGCTGGCTGGCCAGCCAGTCTAGCTAATCAGTGAGTTCCAGGTGCAGTGAGAGACTCTATCTCAAAAATAAAATGGAGGCTGGAGAGCTGGCTCAGTAGTTAAAGAGCACTGTCTGTTCTTCCAGAGGATCCAGGTTCAATGCCCAGGACTCATGTGGTACTCACCATTGTAGCTCCAGGTCATCCAATGCCCTTTTATAGCCACCACACTAAGCTTGGCCAGAGAGTCCCAGAGGCCTGTCTGTCTCCACCATTCCAGTGCATACTACTAAGCCATACTAAACAGCCAGCTTTTTAAATGGGGAATCTGGGAATTTAACACAGGTTCTTATATATCCCTCCCTGCAGGCCTAATATGAGTGCTTTCAAGGAAGAAAATTAGGTCAACCTATAAATCACAAACCACAAATGTCTCAGCAAGTTCAACAAGTTGACAAATAAGAAAGTACATGAAAAAGCCTCCTAGACTAACTAGCCAATCACAGAGTGTTCAGAGTCTCACACTTACCCCTCCTTCAGAATCAACAAGTATCTCAGACATCTTGAAAGTGACCTTTGGGTTTGCAGTGCCTTTAGAAAGAAAAATAAATAATAATGTCCAGAATTACTCAAACAAACTTCTTCAGATCAGTGTCCTTCAGATTTTAGTTAAGTTGGGAATACTGCATATAGACTGGGCTTTATTGTACAAAGTAGAACCTATCTCAAATTCATATGAGTAACAAACAAGAGGCTAAAACTAGAAAGAGTCAGTATAAAAACACAGGGAAGTTGTCTGCTATTTCTGTAATTGAAATGTTGCAAAGAGCAAAATGGACAAACAAAACCCTATCTACTTATTAAGAACAAAATCACTTAAAAGTCTTGGATAGAGAAACCTTCTTGACAATTTCCTAATACTGTGAGCATAGCCACCTCCAGAAACAATTAAAGATTCAAAAGTTAGACTTAATAAACATTCTTTACGAAGACTCACAATGATCAGGTTGACTATACATTTGAATGACTGCAGATTTGGTTTTTGTTTTTAAGACAATCTCATCTTGTACCCAGGCTTGCCTGGAACCTCCAACAACACTCCTACTGCCACAGGCTTCCAAGCACTCGGAGTATAAGCATGAGCCACTACACCTAGAGGAAGAAATGAATAAATAAAAAGTGACACTGTACCTGTTTTAGGATAACGGAATGAATCTGCCCTTCTTGTTTCCAACATGGGGGATGTAACATGAATAATTTCCACCTCAGATTCATCATTTTCTTCATAGAGAATTCTAAGAATTTTACCACCACTAGGAGCTTAAAAGAAATTTAGGCATTGGAAATTTAGAATAATTATTACAAAATACTCATTATTCACTATTCCCTCTAAAGCTAGGTTTTTACTGAAGGAAGTAATTTATGTATAAGATAGACCACATTATGAATTAGTGGTGATAGAGATTGAATTCAGGTTCTTGAACATGATAGACTAGTACTATACCACTGGGCTGTACTCCAGGCTGCGCTGCCTCCAAACAAAAATTCTACACTACATTGATTTATTTATTCTTATTAGCTGCCATGTGGATGCTGGGAATCGAACTCAGGTCCTCTGGAAGAACAGTCAGTGCTCTTAACCTCTGAGCCATCTCTCCAGCCCCTTTATTCACTCTTGCATGTGTGCGCATGCTTGCTTTCTTGCTTGCTTGAGTGTGTGTATGTAGGCCTTATTAATGGTTTACAGGTAAAAGTTTAAATACTTTTTTTTCAATTTTTCAAGACTGAACACTTCTTTAATGGAACATGAAAAATATCTATTTAAAACTCATATTTAGGGCTGGAGAGATGGCTCAGAGGTTAAGAGGTTAAGAGCACTGACTGTTCTTCCAGAGGACCTGAGTTCGATTCCCAGCAACCACATGGTGGCTCACAACCACCTATGATGACATCTGGTACCCTCTTCTCTATACTGCATACATAATAAATAAATAAATAAGCAAATAAATAAATATAAAAAAAAAGACCCAACTCATATCTGAGATTTGGATATTTTATTTTAAAATGTAAAAGCTTTGCCACAGTTATACAGAATAAGATCATGACATAAATCATCCGATACAACTAATTTCTTTAACATCTTCTAGAAAGTGTTATAAAATTAATAAAATAATTCCTTAAGGTAGGATGCATATAGAAATCAGAGGACATGTTTTGAGAGTCAGTTCCCTTCTTACACCATATAAGTCCCAGGGGACTGAAGTCAGAGCATTGGGCAGCAGCCAATGCCTTTACCTGCTGAGCCAGCTTGCTGGGGTGGGCCCTGAGCTATCTCTCATGCATGAAAACTTCCTCTTTATAATTGCAGGATGACTTCCAAGGCCCTTTTACTAGGACTTAAAATTTATCCCTTTGGTAGGGAAAAAAATATGTGTATACACACACACACACACACACACACACACACACACATACACACGGGAAACCTTTTGAAGAATTTTGACATAATAAAGCATAATATTTCTAATATAAAATCCTTAGCAATACAAAATGCTAAGAGTTTAGTTGTACTGAATGGTTATGTCAAAATCTTGTTCTGTATAATCATGGGGAAATGTCTTCATTTTAAAATAAAAGTCCAAATGTAAGACATGGATTCAAATACATATTTTTCATTGTCCTCTAAAGAAATATTCAGATGCTGGGCAGTGGTGGCTCATGCCTTTAATCCCAGCACTTGGGAGGCAGAAGCAGGCAGATCTCAAGGCCAGCCTGGTCTACAAAGAGAGTTCCAGGATAGCCAAGGCTTCACAGAGAAACCATATCTTGAAAAATCATAAAAAAAAAAAAAAAATTGTTCAGCTTCCTAGCTGTAAGCCAATAGTGATGTCATAAAATCTATTAATGGGTCCTAACCAGCACTTAAGAATATCTGCTGCTCTTCCAGAGGTCCTAGCTGGGTCCCCAGCACCCAACCAACTCATAACCAATTGTAACTCCACTTCCCAGGATCTGATACCTTCTTCTGGCCACTGTAGGCCTAGGCACACACATGGTACACTTATATACATGCAGGCAAACACTCACACAAACAAAATTGAGTAAATAAATTTTAAAGAATAAAAAAGGGGGTCTGGAGAGATGGCTCAGAGGTTAAGAGCACTGACTGTTCTTCCAAAGCTCCTGAGTTCAATTCCCAGTGACCACATGGTGGCCCACAATCATCTATGATGACATCTGGTACCCTCTTCTGTATACTGTATACATAATAAATAAATGAATAAATCTTAAAAAAAAATAAAAGAAAGTATTAAAGTACATAACACCTAAGAAATACTGCTTCACAAACTGTGTTTCCAATTTTGTCTATAAAATATATGTATACTTTATGTTAGGCCACACATGACTCTAAGAGAATTTCTCACTGCACTGTGCTTAGACAGTGTGGGCCACTGCTTTAAGCTTCCAAGTTACTCGCTTACACATACTCATGTGTTCATACATTTCAGCAAGTCATTAGTGTGGATCTTGTCATAATGCTGCTTGACCTTATGCAGGCCAGCTTTCTAGCTAAAGAACTGACAAGCAGAATGTAATTGTCTCTACTAGAATTCAAGTGGGGGAATAAGGCCTGTATTTTCTAAATAACTACAAGTGTGGCCTGCTTTCCTTCATCACTTTTCATGTACTGTCCCAGCTTTACACTCTGTACACTTAGCCAATCAACAGTCAAAGCCTTTAATACTTAAGTGATCTGTAACACGCTACTTTGAACTTGCTTACTTCTCTCAGCTTGTGGACACCACCAGTAGCCAGAATATCTGTCAAATTCTTCCTGAAGAACAAAGGTAGCAACTCCAGCTGATCTTGGATCCTCTTCCATGTTGGCTAGCTCTGGACAGACAAAATAAGCAGAATTATCCCTCAAATTCTTATTTATTTACTTACTTAACTTACTTATTTCTCTATTTTTTTTTTTACAATAGGAAAAGCAAAATGATTTAATCACTTCTAAAGAGAAACAGCTGATTGTAATGGTCAACTGTGAAGTCAAACAGATTGAATTCAAATCTGGCCTCACCATTTACCTATTGTATGACCTTGGGCAAACTGTCTCATTGCATGTCAGTGGTACAGCTCAGCATATGCTTGGCTCTAGCACCCTTAGCACCAATAACTACCTAAATAAATCACAAAGTATATGTAAGGTTTTGTATCATGGCAAAATGTTTATAGTATAATTTGAATGTGACTTGTTTTTGAAAATCATCACTGTTTTAACAATTGTCAGTACTTAGCTCTTGTTTGTTAAGTAACAGTTCATTGATACTGTGGATTTGATTTTTGTTTGTTTGTTTTTAAGACAGTGGGGTGGTTCAAATAAGAATGGTCCCTATAGGCTTATATGTTTGGAAGCTTGGTCCACAGTTAGCGAAACTAACTGGAAGGATTAAGGGGTGGTCTTATTGGAGGAGGTGTATTGCTACAGTGGGCTTTAAGGTTTAGAAGTCCACACCAGGCCCAGTCTCTCTGCCTGCCTACCTGTCTTGCCCCTACACTCCCTACCATGTTAATCATGGGTAACCTTCTACAACTATAAGCAAGTTCCTAGTTAAATGCTTCTTTTTCTAAGTTGGTCATGGTGTTTTCTCACAGTTACAGAAGAGTAACTAAGACATACAGGCTGGCCTAGAACTCACTAGGTAGACTAAGTAGCCTTCATCTCAGAGATTGCCCTGCTTTTGCCTCCTCAGTGCTGGGATTAAAGGTGTAGGCCACCATGTTGGGGTTGCTTTTGGTTACTGTGAATAAAGATGATGTGATTCTTGCACAATCACTTCCAAGGATGTGTGCTTTCTTTCTTTCTTTCTTTTTTTTTTGAGCAAAAAAAGACTGGAGTGGCTGGTTAGTGGAGTGTGTATTCTACATTGTGCGAAATGAAGTATAATAAGAACCAAAAGTATTTGGAATTCAGAGACCCTTCATACAGTGCACATCTATGATGTACTATGTAACATCACCAGCAGCACAGCTGGATAAGCAGTAATCTAATACCCCAACATTCCAGCAGCAAGCTGAAGGGACGGCACACTGAGCAGGGCTCATGTTATAAATAATCTCAAGCCAGTTCAGGTCAGGTTTTGCTACCAAATGAGTTTCAACACCAAGCTAATGACAACAATGTATTCAGAGCTTTCTGAAACATGGAGTTAGTAAGAGTGAAGAGCCATGCTGGATTTCTTGGACCCATCAATTACTGTAAACTACATCTCCAACAGTTTCTATTGATTCTGCTCTCCTTTAGATGTGAGCACAGGTGCCACTGGTTTGTATCTCTGCTACTTAGGACAAGTTACTTTACTAACTGGATAACTGGTAACACTTTGTCTTCCCAGCAGAGGGTAACTGGAGACAGAAACCAGTACTTTTAAATTCATCCATTGTATTGAGCAGAGAATAAACACATGCACTCTGACAGATCAAACTCACTTTCCAAGGCAGGCTTTCATCACAACCTATTGTAAGGAACACACTTGTTGTTGACCATGTTCCCTTCCTCTATCCCTTTCTATCTAAACAGGCAATTCATAGCCCTTACTATGCCTCAGCCACAATTCTAAACACCCCATAAAAATTAATTCATTAAGGCCTCCTGGAAATCCTGTGATTATACTCTGTTGATTCACATTCTTACATATGTAGAAACCAAGAGATACACGAATTAATTTGATGAGGTCAGAATTAATAAACAGTAGATCAAACTCAGATAGTCTGGTTCTGTATTATTCTATATTCTCTGCCTATGCTCTTAACCACTACACTAATATTAGAAATATAATTATACCATATGTCTACATGAATAGTAAAGAAGAGTAAAAACTGTAACATTCTCCAGAATTCTAGTATTAATTCTACTTTAAATTCTGCCAATCTACACCAATTTTCTATGGAAAACAATTTGACAAAAGAAAGGAAGGAAGGCATAGTGGTGCACACCTTCAAAACCAGCAAACTTGAGGGACAGAAGCAGGCAGATCTCTAGAGTTCAAGGCCAGCCTGGTCTACATAGTGAGTTCTGAGACAACCAGGGCTACAAGGAAAAAAACACAGCCTGTCTCAAAAAAAAAGAGAGAGAGAGACTTTGAACTTTAAAATGCCTTATTTCTGACAGTTTTTGTGAAAGGTTTGCAGTCCCAGTCTCAATACAGTGAGTGATATATAGTGCTCAGGGTTCCTTGACAGGATGAAAAGATCCTGTTCAACAAATACCACAAGCTGAAAATGCTTAATTCTCTTTACATAATAGTAAAGAGAACACCATAGTATTCCTGAAGAACCCAAGTGCATCCTCACGTAGACTTTAATAATATTACTTACTTACACTATAGACAGTGTAAACAGTTATTACACTACATTGCTTAGGGAATGATCAATAATAATATCACAAAATTTCTGCATGTGTCCATTACAGACACAGCTATCAGAGGCTTAAGCGCATACAATATATGAGTGAGATGTAAGGCAATGACCCAACAGAGATGGTGAGGATAGAGAAAATGGTGGGAAGTTACAGGAAGTTCTTCACTCTCAGACAGCACTTCTGTGAACTCAGTCCAGCAATCAATCTGTGTCAAATTTCTACCTTTTGAAACTTTTTGATCTTGTTATTGTTGTTTTTGAGACAGTCTCTCTGTGTATTTCCTGGCTGTCCTGAAACTCCTCTGGTTTTGTAGATTACACTGGCCTCAAATTCAGAGATCTGACTGCTCCTGCCTCCCAGGTGCTGGGATTAAAGGCACTACTAAACCTGGCTGTTTTTTGAGACAGCATTGATGTATTCCTATTGCTACAGACTCTTGTCACTCGACAAAGTCTACTTAAATATTTCTACTATACACATGGTTTTTTCACATTACACTTTTCCTTATTATAACAGAAGCTAAACAGGCTCTCCAAAATGAGAGACTGTTTCTCAGGCAGTTTCTGATAATGTATAATGGGTTTTTCTGTCTGTATCCAACAAACAAGTCTAATTTTCTTAATTAAAATTTCAGGTAATGAGAAGTTTGGGGAACTGGTGTCAGTACTTCTAGGTTAAAAGAACAAGCATAACAGAGATGTACCATGGTGCTTAAAAATGGCTGAGAAGAGAGTGCCATTATCTAAGTGGTACGGGCCATGTATTCTCTGTCCTTCTCCATACCTGTCAATTTTTTTTTTTTTAATTTCTTTTTTTTAAACTTTATTTATTTATTTATTTGCCTTGGTGTTTGCCTGGAACTGGAACTACAGACAGTTGTTAGCTGCCATGTGGGTGCTGGGAATCAAACCCTGGTCCTCTGGAAGAGCAGACGGTGCTCTTAACCGCTGAGCCATCTCTCCAGCCCCTCCATACCTGTCAATTTTTAAACACCTGATCTTAAAAATAAAAATCATCTAGTTTGCTCTAATTTCAAAATGGAAGTAAAATTAAAACCAGTTTTCCTCATAGGTATCAGCAAAGCTAGGCTGCAGAGCTCTGCCTTACCATTGTGCACATAGGTGATTCTCCGTTCTTCCCTGGTTACAAGGTTTGATATCCAGATATCATTGCTGTGAATGAAAGCTATCCAGTCTGGATCAGCAGGGCATAATTTTGGATCCATCCGTATATTAGGACAACTAGTTTCCACTAAATTGGGCCGTAAAGGTTGTTGCTAGAAAAGTAAACAACATTTTAAGATAAGTTATCAGGTTTACAAATACAAATTTGTTTTCCAGTTTTTTTCCTGTAAGACAGATAGCATTTCTAACTAAAATGTCCACACCAGCTGCATCCCAGAAAAATATACTTTCTTTTTTTTTTTTTTTAAACTTTATTTATTATTTATTTATTTATTTGCCTTGGTGTTTGCCTGGAACTGGAACTACAGACAGTTGTTAGCTGCCATGTGGGTGCTGAGAATCGAACCCGGGTCCTCTGGAAGAGCAGACGGTGCTCTTAACCGCTGAGCCATCTCTCCAGCCCCCCAAAAATATACTTTCAATTGGTTTAACTTATTAAGAACGCTTCCTTAAAAGATGAATGGAGCTCTTTCCGCCATCTTTGGTCCGGTGAAGGCCTGCTGGGAACAGGACTTCTAAAAGGCAAACATGTCTGGAAGGCTGTGGTGCAAAGCCACTTTTGCTGGCTATAAGCGAGGTCTCCGGAGCCAGAGGGAGCACACAGCTCTTCTTAAAATTGAAGGTGTTTATGCCCGAGATGAAACTGAATTCTACTTGGGCAAGAGATGTGTATAAAGCAAAAAACAACACAGTGACACCTGGAGGCAAACCAAACAAAACCAGAGTCATCTGGGGAAAAGTAACTACTCGGGCCCATGGAAACAGCGGCATGGTTCGTGCCAAATTCCGAAGCAACCTTCCAGCAAAGGCTATTGGACATAGAATTCGTGTGATGCTGTACCCTTCCCGGATTTAAACTAATGAAAAGTAAATAAATAAAAGTGGATTTGTAAAAAAGAAAAAAAAAAAAAAAAGATGAATGGAAAAGCTAAGGGTAATAAACACTGTATCACACACTAAGACAGTGTAATAGTATTTCATGGAGTATGCTGCCCAACTGTCTAATGGAATAATTATCATTTGTTGAACATTTTAAAACAAATTTATTTGTTTTGTTTTTCAAGATAGTGCAGCCTTGGCTGTCCTGAAACTCACTCTGTAGACCAGGCTGGCCTGAAGTCTGCCTGCCTCTGCCTCCCACATGTTGGG